>CM076577.1:833286067-833492476 GCA_034641835.2 Pinus albicaulis | reverse complement strand
TGTTATAGCATCATTTATCACCTTGACATGATTCATGATCGCTTCATGGCTTTTGATTGCTTCATGGCTTTTGGGCACCCATTCCTACAGACTTGGACAAATTCACTTAAAAACAGTGTAAAATCCCACATACGCGACTATGCCCGTACTTTTCCACATGTATACGCGAGTCCAGCTAGACTTTTCCACGTATGCCATTAAAATGATTAAAAATATATATAAAAAATCCCTAATTTCACGCCGGGTTGATGGTTACTCAGGTAGTTCAACCACCCCAGCCCGTGGCCAACTGTTTCCAACTGCTGAAACTACTTGGAGGGACTATAAAAAGCCCTCATGTGTATGGCCTAAGGGAGAGAGAGAATTATTGATATTATACTATGTTGGTATTCCCTATCCAAGTTTGATTCCCCGTGCCTCCTGCACTTTCCCAGTTCATTATAGGAAACCCTTGTTTCCTTGAGATACACATCCCTTTATATGTTATCTCGTATGCACCCGTTTGGAAGGAGTCTTAGCGAGGCAAGGGCTGGACGGATCCGGACGACGGTCTGCGAAGGCCTTGGAAGGATCAGGTGATCTCTCCACTTGATTACTTTTGTACGTACTATTTATAATACAGAAGTATCATGTTGTTCCCGAAATAAACGTGTTAGTGTATGCTTTAATGTATGAGAATATTTTTTATACAAGCATTCATTATGATTTATTTAATGTTTTATATGAATCTCACTAACATTTAGAGTAGATATATGCTGTACAACCTGTCCTTTGTGCTGGTTTCTTCTTGTTTTTCAGGTTAAGAAGGAAGGACGGTTGCTGGGGGTTTGGACCCCACGTGGATCTACTTCAACCGTAGGACCTACGGGTAACTTTCTCATTCTGCTCTATTTAGTTTTTCTGAACGTGCGTGGTTGTGTGAGTCTCTGTTAAGTAGCATGCCCCTGCTCTGTGGAGGTTGTACCCCAACCAACCTCTAGGGTGAGATTTCCCGGAAACAGAACTGGCGACTCCACTGGGGATCACATTCTTGTGATTCTCCTGTTGGGTGGTTTCAGCTGTTTGGTAGGATCCCAGCAGTTTTAACTTTCATTTGCAGTCCAGTTTATTTTCTTGCAGTCAGTCTGAAGTCTTGGTGTCTTTTCCAGACTTGTTCTTTTTGTTTTTTCATTATTTACCTTTGAATACGCGCCTTCTTTTGCACACAGTCGCGTATACACGCGAGTTTGTCTAAAGTAAACCGCGTATACGCGAGTTTCCCTTATAACAGACGCGTATGCACGCTGGTTGCACAGCTGTGAAGTCGCGTATACCTAGGCAGATTTTGAATTTTTGAGTTTCTTGACTTTTTGGTCCTTTCTGGCTGTGGAGGCTTGTTTCTACAGAGTCTCTGTACTTACTGGAGTGTGAAGGAAGTGGTTTCATGTCTTTTCTTTCTTTCGTTTGAGTGAAAACTAGTCTTTTTGGCAAAGTGTTGTTTTTGGTGCTGGCACTTCTGGATTGAGTTCCAAGATCGCTTTCTGAGCATTCTTGGCTGTTCTGCTTTATCAGAACAGAGAGCTTCTGCTCACTGACTCGCTCCTATCTTTGTGTTGTGCTTTGCATTGCGATTTTTGCTTCATTTTTGATTGGTTTTCTTGAGTTCCATAGGCTAGGGTTTTGTTGCAATTTTCGAAGAACTTTTCTTGCTTCTTTGGAGTTTTTTGTTGCAGCGAGTTTGCACTATTTGTCTAGGCTGATTGGCTGAGTTTTTGGTCTTCTCTTGCTCTTATTGATCTTGCTACGAGTTAGCTTTATAAGGTTTGGGAGCATTATTGAAGTTTGTGCTTGAAATTCGATCTTATTTGGTTTGGATTTTGGATAGTTTGTGCTTGGTCTTTTTGAGCTCTTGCTTTATAAAACTAAAAAGCCCAAAAAACATTTGTTTTGCTTTTTGTTTTTGCATTTCAAAAACTCAAAAAACATTTTGTCTTGTTTTTGTTTTTGTTGTTGCATTTTCATTTTCGTTTTGCCATATCTTTTGGAGCTTTTGTGAAGTTTCTTGCTTCTAGTTTTTGGCTTGATTTTGAGGAGGAGTTGTCATTTGATTTCTTCTTCTTGTTTTTAAGTGTTTTTGGTGTCTTATATTAAGAGTTCTTGTTTTCGAGAACTAGCTTTTTGGGCCATCAAAAAGGAGTTAAAACTGAAGGACTTTTTGGGAATTTCACTCTGCTTTAAGAGATTTGCATCTTAGGATTTACATGCTTGTAGTGATTTGCATTAGGTGCATTTCAACATTTAGTTAGCTTCTTAGTTTTTGTGAGTGTGAGTTTTCTTTTTGAAAAGAAAAATACAATTTTTAGTCTCGTAGAACCTGTATAGAGATTACTTTTCATCGAAAGACAAAGAACTTCATGTGCATGTAGTTAAGTTTTTATTAATTTCTTTTGCGTCAAAACACCATTGGTTTCATCTCCATATCCTTGTGACTTAATACAACAGCCCTTAAAATAAGCGATTTAATCTAAAATCAACTAGCAAGTTTTACTAAGTGTTAATCACCAACTAGCTAGGTTGTAGGGCCTTGGAATAGGTGAGAGGAGAGTTAACTCTCCAAGGCCGCTCAAACAAACATAGAAGTTGATTAATTGAGCGAAATCCAACTCCGTGAGGTGGACTGGGAAAGCTCTCATCCGAGAGTCAAGCACGAGGGGAAGTGAAGGTTGAGAAGAGGGATACCCCCCCTCCGATTAGTTGAATCTGACCTCAAGACCGTTCCGCCCAGCTTCTGATACGGATTGGTGTCCATAGTTGCCGTTCCTAGGTTCCACACAGGTGACTGCGGGGGGGAATACCCGTGGTACCTGAGGCAAACGTCGCATCACTTTCAGCAGTACTTCTGGGGGGTGCCCTTGCGAAGCTTAGGTGCTTGAGTCGGCAAAGGCTGTCGTTAGGAGGTCGGCGTAACTGTTTCTGATACCTTCGCTAGTTGTTCTGGGCCCTAATCATCCCAGACTGCTTTCGGAAGGCCCTATACTTCGCTTTCCTGTATTTTGGTGTCCGGTCCTCATCACCCGGAGTGGAAATACTTGGAGGCTGTTTTCTTGCTGTTTCTCAGGGATTTTTATTTTAGTGAGTGCTCTTTGCTCCTAGCTTGCCTAGCTTTTCACTTTTTTGAGTCTAATTTAATAAATTTATAAAAGTGGCTGATCAAGCGCCTCAACGTTCGAGGAGAATCCGGGGGTTATCTCCTGAGAGTGCAGAGCCTTCTTCGAGAAGGCGTAGGAGCGATTTAGCAGGTGGTTACCACCCTGTGGAGTCTGACGCTGTGGAGAGAGATCCTCCACCAAGGTCTGAAGGTTTCGTTGCTGATTCCGGTGTCAGTTTCGAGAGGAGCGTTCCGCTCACCTCGCGAGTGTTGTTTCCTCAGGAAGAAGATTTTCAGATAGAAGATATACCTGAGCCTCCTGCTACAGGTCCATCTCCTCTTCCTCTTGATTATCCGTTTGTTGTTCAGTACATCGGACCGGAGTCGGAGAGACCGCCGGATCTTCCGTATCATTCTTATCTTTCGATGGCCACGACTGGGAACGCGGCTTCTACCGTGAGTGCTGCAGGCATTCAGACTCCTGCTTCTGCTGAAGCAGGGGGCACTATTGCTTCATCTTCGATTGCTTCTAGTGCTGCTGTGTTTGGCTCTGGGTTCACCCAAGCACATGCTTCTCATTCTGGTCCCTTTTGTTCAGGGATGTCCATTAGTGGAAATCCCTCTTTTTCCTTTTCCGTCGGTGCAGCTGGATCTACACCCATGTCTAACATGGCTAGTGGATCAGCTTCGTTTCAGGGTTTCCCCTTTGGGACTGGGCATATTCCTAGTTCCAATCCTTCTTTAGGGTCGTTTCCGTTTACGTCCCAGACCCAGAGTTTCAACCCTTGGTCTTGGGGGCAAAGTTCGACTACTTTTACGGGATGGAATCCTGTCTTTACTACAGCGGGGGCAGGGAATCAGTTTTACGCAGGTCATCAAGGGAATGCTTCTTTCCCTTCATCGAGTGCTTATCAGTCTTTTTCTCCTCTGTCTAATGCGTGGAACCCCTACCAGGGGCTTTCCTCTTCAATCAATACTTCAGCGGGGGGAACTGGTCTGGGTTTTGGTAACTCGACGTGGGGAGGAGGTTCTTCTCCGTTTTCTACGAGTCCTTTCTGGCAGCCTGGTGCCTCATCAAATCCAGGCTATTCTTTTCAGAATGTTGGGAATCCATCCCATCAAGGATGGAATCCTCAGGCTCCGCCTCGCTTACCGTTTCTGGCAACGTTAAACTTGCCAGATTTGTCGAAGTTGACTAATGACCCGATTCGTTATAGTCCGGGGTGGCCTCCGGTCCCGACCAAAATTCCTTCAGACATTCCAAAGTTTGAAGGTAAGAATGGAGAGGATCCGGCGGACCACATCACCACTTTCCACTTATGGTGCTCTTCGAACTCCCTGATCAATGACTCGATTAGGTTGAGATTATTTCAACGCACCCTAACTGGAAATGCTGCCAAATGGTATATCGAGCTCACTGGGGGCAGTTTCGCCACATTTGGAGAACTGGCCGTCACATTTCTAAACCATTTTCAGTTGCCTGTCAGATATGAGGCTGGGACCGAACTCCTGGCTAATTTTAAGCAGGATGAGGCAACTCACATTTCTGATCACATTCAGGAATGGAGGAGAAGGAAGAGGCTTATCAAAGCCCATATTCTAGGTGAATTCCTTCTCGAGTGGTTTTTGAAATCTCTGCAGTCAGATATTTCAAAAGATGTATCCCTATCTAGGGTATTTTCTGAGGAGCAGGCCATTTTTAGGGCCCAGCAGTTAGAACTGATCTATTCTCAGTCTGGGGTACTTTATAAGTATTTGCCCAATGCTCCTCGCTCCAAATTGGATTTATCGAAAACTAAACCTGGTCCGCATGGTGAGGGGCTTGTCGACCTGGCCATTAGTAGTGCAACTGTACCGTTTTCTCAATTGCACAGCTTGTCTTTCATCGTCCCTTTTCCGGTCAATTGAAAACTATTATTTTCATCACCTCTTCCCGCCTTTTTGTCCATAAATGTTGTCCAAGCTTCTGATCCCAAAGGAAATCAACAATCCGATGGGAAGAAGAAGGGACGAAATAACAAGAAGAAGGGCAAGAACGGGAAGGGCAATGCAAATAAAACCAACGAGCGTGTTGTTGAGGGTCAAAAGGAGAAAAAGAAAGTGAAGTTTCCATGCAAGCTTTGTGCTGGAGACCATCTCACGCACCTTTGCCCTAAAATTCAGGATGCTCAGCGCCTGTTATCCCAGCAGGGTTCTTCTAGTTCCCAGGCTGTGTTAACAAACCCTTTTCCCCAAGGGAAGCAATTAGTTGTTGGCGCGAACCAAAATCCTGGGGCTTCCTCTGGAGGTACCCAGGAAGGGGAAATTCCATCGAACATCTTTATGATGAGTGCTCACACGGATATCGCTACGAGATCCCGTGATTATGGCGGAGAGGAATCTTCGAAAGCTAAGGAAGTTCCTGATGCTACTGAGCCGCTTCACATCACGAAGCCAACTATTGAGTCTATGCCTCGGATGCCGAAAGCATCTTCTAAGCGGTCAACGATTAATCCGAACGCGAGGGCTGCCCAGAACTACTCGATTGTAGAAGATCTGGCGCAGAGTCCTTGTGCTATGTCAGCTTTAGAGGTACTCCAGTCTTGTCCGGCTCAGCGCAATGCTTTGCTCACTGCCATTGGGGCTATTGATCCGAAAAATTCTCTTCTGATTACTTTTGATATGAATAATTTTAAGAAGAGACTTCCTCATCACATGGCTTTCCATATTAAATTGTCGTATCGGAAGTGCAATATCTTTCGAACGGTTGTTGATGAGGGTGCTTCCACATGCGTGATGTCTCTCGCATGCTGGAAGACACTTGGATCTCCGAAAGCTGTTCCATCTAGCACTGTTCTTACTGCGTTCGATGGTCATTCTCACAGACCCCATGGTATTGTCCTGGCTTTGCCCATCTGTGTTGGGGGCAAAACCGTTAACATAGAGGTTGAGGTAGTGGATGCACCCTTGGACTACAACCTTCTGTTGGGGAGGAACTGGATTTATGAGATGGATGCCATTGCATCCTCACTATTTCGAATTGTATGTTTCCCCCACGAAGGGAGGATCATTACAGTGGATCAACTGGACTGTCCTCCTGTAGACCTGGATGCGCCTTCTGACTCATCTGTTCCTAAGTTGGATAATACTAAGGCGCCTGTTGAGAATCTGGGAGTTGGAATGTATTCTTCCCTGATGGGTTCTTTCGATCTTCCTCCTCCTAAGGTGTATATTAATGCTATTTCATCCTCCAAGGCTCCCCTTCGAAGAGAGTTCTTTCGAACTCATTATTTTTCGGACCCTTGGACCTTACCTTCTCCAACAGCCACATTGGAAGAAGGGAAAGTGGGTGGAATGGCATTCTCGATTTCTGCAGCTGAGATTGCATATCAGTCTGTTGTTGACACTGCAGAGTCTGATCCAGCTCCTCTTTCGCCGGAAGAGTTGGATGGTGATGTGGCTCCGGCTTGGACGCTTACTTCTTCTTCTGCCCTGGATTGTCTAGATACCACTCTTCCATCTGAAGAGGCCATCCTGGAAGAAATGACAGGTATAGAGAGACCGTGGGATGACTTGCATCATCGGTCTTACTTCCTACCTGACTTGAGCGAAGTCGAAGCTAGTTTTCCAAGTCCTCAGTCTCCTGGACCTGTTCACCCAGTCTTGAGCCCCTTAGCACCAGCACAGGTTTATGCTGAAGGGAACATGGCTGTGATCTCTCCTACTATCCCAGTGAACATCTCCAGGAATCCCAATATTGTCAAGAATGTCTTCATTGGGGCTGAATGTTCCCGTGAAGAAGTTCAAATCTATACCGAGCTCTTCAAAGAGTATAGGGATGTTTTTGCTTGGTATTATGAGGAAATGCCTGGCATAGACCCATCTATCGTCCAGCATGAGATCAAGACGTATGAAAACGCTAAGCCGGTCAGGCAAAAACTTCGTCCAGTTAATCCTAGGAAGGCAGCAGCTATCAAAGCTGAAGTTGAAAAGCTGCTTAAGGCGGGATTCATTTTCCCAGTTCCTCTGACTGAATGGGTTTCAAACCCCGTTCCTGTTGATAAAAAGCAAGGAACAATTCGAGTGTGCATCGATTTGAGAGACCTGAATAAGGCGTGTCCTAAAGATAATTACCCCACACCCTTCATTGATCAGATTATTGATGAGTGTGCCGGTAACGAAATTTTTTCCTTCATGGACGGTTTTTCTGGTTATAATCAAATTACTATCCATCCAGAAGATCAACATAAGACCGCATTTATTTGTCCCTGGGGTACGTTTGCATATAAGAAAATGCCTTTTGGTCTGAAAAATGCTGGAGCTACTTTTCAGCGGGCCATGTCTTATGCCTTCCACGACATCAAGAAAATTATTGAGGCATACTTAGATGATCTAGCTGCTCATTCTCGAAAGAGGATGGATCATCCAGGTCACCTCCGACAAATATTTGAGAGATGTCGTTTTTATAAAATTCGTTTGAATCCGAACAAGTGCGTTTTCGCGGTAACATCCGGTCGGCTGTTGGGATTTATCGTGTCTAGGGAAGGGATAAGGGTAGATCCCTTCAAGGTTGAGGCAATACTTCGGTTGCCTCCCCCGTCTTCAATCCGTCAGCTTCAAAGTCTCCAAGGGAAGTCTAATTTTCTTCGGAGGTTTATCGTCAACTATCTTGAGATTACAAAGGGATATATGAGACTGTTGAAGAAAGGAGTTCCTTTTCTTTGGGACGACTACGCTCAACGCTCATTCGATGCCTTGAAAAAGGCATTGACCTCTGCTCCTTTGTTGAGTCCACCCGATTATAGCAGAGATTTTCTTTTGTATCTGGCTACAGCAGAATCTACCATTGGTATGGTTCTGGTTCAGGAGGATGATGCTCTGGCTGAGCATGTTATTTACTACCTTAGTCGAGGACTGGTAGGACCTGAGCTGCGATACACCCCGATAGAAAAATTAGCCTTGGCAGCAGTTCATGCTGTACAGCGACTCCGACATTATATTATTCTTCGCAAAACTTATGTCTTGGCAGCTGCCAATCCATTTCAGTTTGTCCTCAGCAGGCGAGTGATTGGGGGAAAATATAATAGATGGATTGTGATATTACAGGAATTCGATCTAGAGTTCATGTCTGCCAAATTCAAGAAGTCATTAGTCTTTGCGGAATTGATCTCCGAGTTGCCTTGTGGAGAGGAGATGATCTATGATGAGTCCTTTCCGGACGAACACTTGTTTTTGATCTCTCCACAAGATCCTTGGTATGGGGATATCATCGTGTATCTCCAGACTGTGAAGTTTCCCTCTTCTTTTTCGAAAGATGAGCGTCGTAAGCTGCGTCACTTAGCTAAAAGTTATCTGATTATTGGTGATGCTTTGTACCGTCGAGGAGTTGATTCAATCCTAAGACGCTGCTTAACTTTCGAAGAAGCTGAGGCTGTGCTCAATGATTCTCACGGTGGAGCTTGTGGGGGTCATTTATCAGGGCTTGCTACAGCCCAAAAGATTTTGCGTGCTGGCTACTTCTGGCCCTCGATTTTCAAAGATTGTATTGAATCGGTCAAGAAGTTTCATCCTTGTCAGGTGTATACTCAAAAAATGCGCGCTCATCCAGCTCCGCTTTTTCCAGTCGTTACTGTCGGACCCTTTACAAAGTGGGGTATGGATTATACTACTTGTAACCCGCCTTCGGAAAAAGGTCACAAGTACATTATCGTAGCAGTAGACTACTTTACGAAGTGGGTCGAAGCTATGCCTACTTTTGGGAACGATGCTGAGACTGCAGCTCTTTTCTTCTTCAACCAAGTCATTGCTCGTTTCGGTATACCTAGAGAGATTGTCACTGACCATGGCAGTCACTTTCAGAACAGTATGATGGCTGAGTTGGCTCTTAAATTGGGTTTCCGGCAGGAGCATTCATCTCCATATTATCCTCAGGCCAATGGCCAGGTGGAAACCGTGAATAAGTCCTTGAAGACAATTCTTCAACGGACGATTGATAAACATAGATCCAACTGGCACATTATGCTATATCCTGCACTCTGGGCATACAAGACGTCAGTGAAAACTGCAACTGGCTTTACTCCGTTTCAGTTAGTCCACGGGGTGGAATCCATATTTCCCATTGAATGCGAGATTCCTTCCCTTAAACTGGCTGTTGAGCTTCTTCCTGACACTTCTAGTCTGGCAGAGCGGCTTCTTCATCTGGAACATCTTAATGAGCAGCGTCGAGATGCCGCCACGTTGAACGAAGCACATAAAAACCGAGTCAAAGTCCAGTACGATAAGGCGGTTAAGCCTAGGGTCTTTTCCGAAGGTGACCTTGTTTTGGTCTATGCCCAAGAAAAAGATGCCTTGGGGGCAGGAAAGTTTAAGTCGATGTGGTATGGCCCCTATATCATCAAGAAGGTCCTTAAGAAAGGAGCGTATACCTTGGTTGACTTCGAAGGGAACGAGTTGCCGGAGCCCCGAAATGGGCTCTATTTGAAGAAGTACTATGCCTAGGCTTTGGCCTGGCATTTTGCTTTGTATATAGTAGTTTTTTGTCTTGTACATATCTGTTTTGATTTTTGATTTTTGATGAGATGGTGATGTTTTTGATCTGCTTTGGCAGGTTGTGTTGATGTCATGAGTCATTTTGGTTTCGCCGATGGTGCTAGTAGACACACCCGGAACTTAGCTTCCGCGGCTTGGGTTCTTCACTATCCTTCCGGTCAGCTGATGGTATCAAGAGGGGTCTGCATTGGTCCTGCTTCCAATAACGTAGCAGAATACACTGCAGTCATTCATCTACTCTCGGAGGCAATATCTTTGGGTGTTGATTCGTTGGTAGTTTTCTTGGACTCCCAGCTGGTGGTGTCGCAGTTGAACAACACTTATCGGGTACGAGACCTAGTTTTATTACGATTGTTCTTGAGGGTACGTTTGTTACAAAGGTCATTTCAATTTTTAACATTCATTCATATTCCTCGAGCTGACAATTGGTTTGCTGACTCATTAGCTAATCAAGCTTTAGATTGGCATATGAATCACTCAATACAATAATTTCTAATCATCAAAAACATCATACATTTGATACATTTATCATATCACATCAAATATCGCTGTATATATATCATCGGTACTTCAAAAAACTTTACAAAATTTTGGATCCATCAATGCCGTACAAAACTTGGGCTTATGCCCCATCATGTTCAGTCTCAAAAAAAAAAAAAAAAAATATACAGTCATCTAATATGTAAAATCTGTCTACTCCTGAGGACCCTGCCCAGCGTTCCTATAGAACATCACTGCAGTGGCCACACGGCGGAACAGTATAACCCAGTCCCGGGGTACTCCTACAACCCGTCTCTGGATGGCTTCTGGCAAGTCCTCCACAGCAGCCAGAGGGATTTGGCGGGTCAGTCCCTCCAAGTTTCTCTGCACGGCCTGGAGTGTCCTGTCAGAATCCGCTGTTTCTGCTTCACCTCTGCGGCGTTTGTGACGTGCTAGGCCCTCAGGACGCACTGGTCCAACATCTGAAACATGATCATTTTTCATTTGTCAGTCATTATGAATCCAATCCAAAAACATATTTGTTTTTCATTTTTCATACATATTTGAAAAATCCAAAAAATCATATAAGTTAAAATTTTTGAAAAAACTTACCGACTGCTCCCCATGCTGCACCGGGTGGAAGTACTAGATCTGGATCTCCTCGGAAATCCATCCCGGCATAGGGATAGTCATCTACTGCGATGATCTGTTCTCTCCACCATAAGAAGAACTCATCATCCCAGGTAGTTCGGGGTACCTCGCTGCCCCCAGTCTCTTCATCATGTCTGCCCAACGGGCAATTCTTGGGTCCCGAGGGCTGCTGATAGTTGAGATGACTTTGGGTCTCAAAGCTGGAACTCTCTCGAAGAAGAATGTAGTCAAAATGGTTCCATAGCCAAAGTGTTTTGTTTTTGTTTGGCGAATGGAGGTCAGTTGTTGTTTCATGTTCTGTAGCAGGGTAGTGCACCAATCATACACATGAATTAAGCACTCTACAGCTATGCTCATGTGCGTCCTGGACGCCTGATGCAGTGAGGCAGATCCTGCCACTCTGCCGATGGTGAATAGGAGAATCTTTATGTGCAAATCCCTGATATCTCTGATTGCAATCTGTGTGCCAACTTTCTTGGAATTCTCTATGCAATAGATTTGGACATAGTCCTCCACGGTCAACCCTCCCAGGGGCTTTCCGTGCAGATCCACTGGGTCTCCCCTCCTGGAGAGTCCAGTGATGAAGTATATATCTTCCACTTCTATGCGTAGTGGCATTTGATCAATGATGAAACAATCCTGATCCGGTTCCCAATAATTTACCAGCATTTCAAGCAATCTCACATTACTTTTCATATTGGGCATTTTGAAAAATTTGAACAATCCACAGTTTCGGAGGACATTTTGTGCTGCTTGATCTTCCATGACCTCTTGGTCTATTGCACTATGCTCGCGTTCCCTCCATGAGATTGTCATCCTGAGAAAATTCATTAAAATTTGCATTAGAAACTTCTTTTTGAGTTACGGACTTGCGCATACGCTACTTTTCCTGTGCACAGTCGCGTGTATACGCGGCGTCACTTCATTGAACCCGCGTATGCGCAGATACACATTTTTTAAGAAGGGTTTCTAGGCAAAAATTCACTTAATTTTAATTTTTAAACGGACAAAATGATTAAGCAGGATGAATAAGGAGCCTACCTGAAGTTTCGCTGAATTCCGATGGTCGGTTGTTCCTGATTTGACGAAACAAGTTTTTAGCTCCAGAGCTCTTTTTCCAAATCAGCTATACAATAATGAACCAATTGAGAGGTAATTTGTGTATTTATGGCTAAAAAATTGAAAATTTTTGCAAAAATTTCCTTGTGCTTATTTTTTCGATCTGTCTTATGCTGTATAACTCGATTGCTTGGAAGTGCCCAGTTTGGTATGTTTCAGGTACATTTTGACGATTTCGAGATTTTTCCCGGTTTTTGACCCATGATTTCAGACTCTTCACCGCAGGTATATGATCTTCACTGGCATATAGGTTAGGGAATCATTTTCCGTTGCATTTTGCATTCTAGCCTCCATACTGATCACTTGCCTTAGGGTCGATCCCATCAGGTCATGAGCATTACACCCTTTTCACTCGCCGATTTTTAAATCATGACTTGATGGTAGAGCCTTCCTTTACATGGGCTTCCTAGTTAGTTCCTCGCTATCACTTGTTGCCCATGCTGCTTTTTATGTAGGCTCGGGAGTCCTCTTTAGTCCCGCCATGTCTTTTGTGTTGAAGCTTCATTCTTCTTCTTCATCACTTATCATTTTTCTGGCTTATACCCTAGAGGCTCCCTAGTGTCGTTAAGTTGTATTACTGCATTGCATATTGGCTACTTGTTTATCCTGGCCTTTAGCCGGCTTCATTTGGACTCAATGTTTAAGCCAACTTTTGACCTTGAATTTCTGCACAAGTTAACCATTGCATGCACTTAGCTATCACGACTTGACACCTTTGTACCCATGGATGGAACGTTCCTCTGAGTATCACTGACCAGTTTTCGCCACCTTGCATTGAGCATAGGATTGTTCCAAACCTCGGAACTAGTGCATCTGTTTTTTTTCGATACTCGTTCTATCCATTGTATCATAACATTCTTTTATTCTTTTTCAGGCTTATTATGAAAAAGACAAAAAAATTAAATATAACAAAAAGAGCGGGAACGGGATGTATCTTCGTTATTTTGATGGCAGTACAGAGTCAGTTTTGTCGCCCTTGAACAAAGCACATATACTTATATATATTTCCTTCATTTGGGATGGGTCTAGTTTGACCTAGGTTCAGCCTTTACCATGTTTCACTTGTCAGTTCTCCCCCGGTTGGTTATCTCTTCCAATCATATGGAGAGTTTGTTTTGCCTCCTGCAAGACAGACTTATACAGTGTCACTTTTACTGCCATGGTCATCACAGAGTCGTGCTTTTGTTCAAGGGAAGTCTAGCCTGAGTCGGCCATTCTGCAGTGTCTCTTGACTCATTATTCAGTCGGCCTTCCCGGTCTTGTCAGTATCATGTTCTATCACATCAGATGTTTTGATCTTCTGCTCGTGCTGGTTTGAGAAGGTCCCCATTGACTTCTTGCCGGTGGGTTTGTCTCTTATCGACTACGACATATTGCTCTGAGAGCAAGCCTAGAGCCGCACCTTGGGCCTATTTCCATCATTGATAGGTGACCTCGTGCTCAGCATTTGATCATCATCATGGGTCTTTGACTGAGTGGTTTCCCCTGTGTTCGACGTCAGCACACATTATCGCACTTGGGATTCGTGCAGTACCTTGATTTCCATTTGACCCTATCGGTGGATTTCTCGCCTCTGTGTCAGCTTTCATTATTGGTTGGTTCAGAGGGTTTCTTCTGTGCGCTAGCTTCATCTTGTGCACGTCGGAAACATACTTCGGTTTTGGTTCCATCACTCTACTTCGTCCGATTCCTTCCAAATCTTGGCCTGCGGGTTACACTCGCGCTGGACTGATGTGGGATGCCTTAATGCCTTCCTTCCAGCAGATCTTTTTCCATCGACTCCGACTCATTGCTCTGGGAATAAGGTCTAGAGTCTTTTTGTCAGTACCTTAGGGTTTGTAGTCATCAGTGGCAGACTCTTCGCTATTGACGGTGGGGATTCATCATTGCCTCCTGATTGGTAGATTCTTTCAAGTGTTCGACTTCAACTCATTCATTCGCACTTGTCAGATTGTACTGGGGCACCTTGACACTCATTATCATTATCGGTGGGTTGTCTCGCGTTGGTTAACGAGAAACATCATTGCCCGGTAATCCAACGATTTCTCACATGGTCGACTTCAGCTCATTTATTCCCAGTGTGTAGAATTGTGCCGTTGTGATCGGTGAAGACCTCGGGTTGCATCAGCATTTCTCGGTTCACTGTTGACAGTCCTTTCAGTTTCTGCCAGTGTTGCCGTCCACCCTTATATGTTGCGGTTCAGCACAGCAGCATCTTATATGTTGATCCCCGAGTTGCGTGATTGTACCGTTTGATCCGCCTCTTATGATCCGGTACTTGGAGATTCAGTTACTTGATCAGACATCCAGTTGCACTATCTTTGATCGGCTTTCTATATGTGATACTTGGACATTGATACAGACTTGTCTTTACGGGCCCTGCTCAGATGATTCACTATGTACTTTCAGTTCAGTTATACTTGTATACATGTTGGATCTATTCAGTACTTTCTATATATATGATGTATTTTTGACTGAGCATGGGTATGCCCGCCTCAGCATGAGTTGACTCTTTGGTTTCTTTCATTGGTTTTTGGCAGGCTGAAATCTGGTGAAGTCCTCTCTTGTCCTTGCGAAGTTCTTTCTATGTGCATAATACATTTCGGCCATCATGTACCCCTTCTGACCTCATATATTAGGGAGCATCTGTTATAGCATCATTTCTCACCTTGACATGATTCATGATTGCTTCATGGCTTTATGGGCACCCATTCCTACAGACTTGGACAAATTCACTTAAAAACAGTGGAAAATCCTCCATACGCGACTATGCCGGTGTTTTTCCGCGTGTATACGCGAGTACAGCTAGACTTTTCTGCGTATGCCATTTTAATGATTAAAAAATATATAAAAATCCCTAATTTCGCGCTGGGTTGATGGTTACTCAGGTAGTTCAACCACCCCAGCCCGTGGCCAACTGTTTCCAACTGCTGAAACTACTTGAAGGGACTATAAAAGGACCTCATATGTATGGCCTAAAGGGGAGAGAGAGAATTATTATTATTATACTCTGTTGGTTCCCTATCCAAGTCTGATTCCCCGTGCCTCCTGCACTTTCCCAGTTCATTTCAGGAAACCCTTGTTTCCTTGAGATACACATCCCTTTATATGTTATCTCGTATGCACTCATTTGGAAGGAGTCTTGGCGAGGCAAGGGCTGGACGGATCCGGACGACGGTCTGCGAAGGCCTTGGAAGGATCAGGTGATCTCTCCACTTACTTTTGTACGTACTATTTTATAATACAGAAGTATCATGCTGTTCCCGAAATAAACATGTTAGTGTATGCTTTAATGTATGAAGAATATTTGTTATACAAGCATTCATTATGATTTGTTTAATGTTTTATATGAATCTCACTAACATATAGAGTAGAAATATACTGTACAACTTGTCCTTTGTGCTGGTTTCTTCTTGAATTACAGGTTAAAGAGGAAGGACGGTTGCAGGGAGTTTGAACTCCACGTGGATCTACTTCAAACGTAGGACCAACGGGTAAACCTCTCATTCTGCTCTATTTAGTTTTTATGAATGTGCATGATCGTGTGAGTCTCTGTTAAGTAGTACGCCCCTGCTCTGTGGAGGTTGAATCCCAACCAACCTCTAGGGTGTTAAATCCCCGAAACAATACTTCTTGCATCCAACTCATTTATTTTCATCGTGGTTCATATGTATAAAGTTTTGTGTCCACGCATTAATTATAATCAGGGTTATAACGTGCTACTAGCTCGCGGTACCTTTAATTTTTTTATTTCACATTCATATATTTTATGATTAGTTTATTAGTGGGACTTCATGTATATTGGACCCTTTTAATGTTATTTAACTCAAGGTTGGTAGAAATTTTTTCAAATGCAATGGCCACTATAATGGTTATAAATTTCTATAATACTTCTATAGTGTAGATTTACTTCTTGGTTTAATAAGAATTCAAATACATATTCTAAAGTCCTTGCTCTTGTTTATTTTTTTTTTTGTATCATATAGATTTCAGTTATGATATATGATTTTTCTAACATAACCATGAGTATACAATTTCACCTTTGTATCTACATGAAACAGGAAAATATTTAATTATCTGTGGAGACTAAGTAACTTCAGATTTAAACCGACCTTGGTTTAGAGTTTCTGGGGTTTCTACTCTGTGGATTTCTAGTCTACAACTAAACAGAATCTGGAAGGTGAATGCCTTAGGATGGATTCTGTTAAATGTAGTACTAAAATAAATCATACAATTTCTCTTAAAATTTTATATGTAGCCAATTCATACCATAATACATCAGAATGAACAAAAATTTCAGGAACATACCACTATAGCAATTGACCAACCTCCCAACCTTAGAGTCCTCTTTGTCTCCTAGAACTCACCCCCGAGCTGAGATCACCTCCCTCACAGATCAACCTCTGATCTGCTTAGGAGCAGCTTATTTAAGCTCATATTTCCCCAAAGCATGTTTCTAATTCTGCGTCCAGAATAGCAGGATGCTTTCTTTCCTGTTTAGCCTAGGCTTCCCATTTTGGGACTCTTTAAAGCTGTTTTATGCTTTTCCTCAGCTTTTCCAGCTTTTCTCGCCTCTTCCCAACTACTTTCCTCTTCATTGGGGAAATTTAGATTCCTCCTCAAAATCTAAATTAATTTCTTTCAAGGATTTTTGAAAGATTGTGGGGATTTGTTGCCTTATCCATCCTCATGGATTTGGCAAGTGATCTCTAATTCTCATCTTGGTCAAAATGCACAATCAATTTATTTATTTCTTCAATTTAAATATTCAAATACATTCACACCATACTTATCCTTTGGGGTCCACTCCCCTTAGGACTTAAAGTTCACATGTCTAATTTTTCAAATTGAACACAGAAATTGGGGGTGTTACATATTCCCCCTCTGAAAATAAACACCGTCCTCGGTGTAGTTATTCAACTACTACTAGAGTTCATTTAAACAAAAATGGATATTTCTCCATCACTTCAGCTTCCCTTTCCCAGGTAGCTTCGTCAGCAGTAAAGTGCTTCCACTGCACTTTTACTCTGGCCACTTTTCTATTTCTCAATTCAATTTCTTCCCGCTCCAATATTTGAAGCGGTTCTGGCAGAAACTCCCCTTCTGGTTCCACCTGTACGACATTCCAATCAACTATGTGAGAAGCATAATGCACATATCTTTTTAGTAATGAAATATGAAACACATCATGCACTTTAACATGGGGTGGCAAGGCCAGCTTGTAAGCCACTGGTCCCACCCTTTCTAAAATTTCAAAAGGCCCACAATATCTAGGAGCAAGTTTTGCACAACTTCCTGCATAAAGTGTGCTCTTTTTGGGTTTGATGCGCAAATACACATGATCCCCTTCTTTGAATTCTCGGCGCATTCTTTTCTTATCAACATAGCTTTTCTGGCGATCTTGTGCTGTCTTGATATTTCTTTGTATCTGTTTAACAATTCTCTCCATCTCTTGTAAGGCATCAGGCCCCAACATTAATTTATCTTCTGGTTGGCTCCAGCTCAAAGGAGTGCGACACTTCCTTCTATATAGTGCCTCAAACGGACTCATTTTAATAGAAGATTGGTAACTGTTATTATAGGAAAATTCAGCTAAATGCAAATACTCCTCCCACTTTGATGGTCTATCCATCACATACATTCTCAACATATCCTCCAAAATTTGATTCGTCCTTTCTGTCTGCCCATCAGTTTGAGGGTGATAGGCAGTACTAAAATTCAGCTTAGTACCCATCCCTCCAAAGAATCCTTTCCAGAATGCTGCTGTAAACTTAGCATCTCGATCTGAAACAATTACTTTGGGAACTCCATGAAGCCTTACTATCTCCTTCAGGAAAACATTTGCTACCTGAGCTGTTCCGAAAGTAGATTTCACTGGTATAAAGTGGGCAGCTTTGGTCAAAGTGTCTACTACCACCATTACAGAATCATGTTGGTACTTGGTTTTAGGTAGTCCTGTTATAAAATCCATGGAGACTGTGTCCCATTTCCATTCTGCAATTGGCAAAGGATTTAAAAGTCCTGCCGGATGTTGATGCTCAACTTTGACTAGCTGACATTCCATACATCTACTTAAATACTCTGCCACATCTCTCTTCATTCCTGGCCAGAACAACTTCTTTTTCAAGGCTGTCAACATCTTCTGGTATCCTGGATGTCCTGCATAGGGCTGTTTGTGATATTCATCCGAAATTTCCCTTTTTAATGACTCTACATTAGGAATATACAACCTGTTTTTGTAATATAGTAGCCCTTTTTTATTTTGAGTAAAGTCAGTTTTATCCCCTTTCTGTAGTTTTACCAAGAGTGCTTCATATTTGGGATCTTGATTTGCTGCTTTTCCCACCAATTCCTCTACCTCCATCTGGGCACTACTCCCCATGTTGTTTAGATGTTGACAAGCATTTCTACTTAATGCATCAGCAACTTTATTTTCTTTTCCCTTGATATGCTTTATGTCCATATCAAATTCACTTAAAAAGGACAGCCATCTGGCTTGTCTTGCATTCAGGTCAGTTTGAGAAAAGAAATACTTGAGGCTAATATGATCAGTCATCAATGTGAATTTTTTTCCAAGAAGATAGTGCCGCCACATTTTCAGAGCATGGATAACAGCTGCAAATTCTAAATCATATGCACTATAATTTTGTTCATGTATTTTCAGTTTCCTAGATTCATATGCAATAACTGAATTTTCCTGCAATAGGACTCCTCCTAGCCCCTCTCTGCAAGCATCTGTACATACAACTAACTCTTTATCAGGATCAGCAATTTTCAGTATAGGGGCTGAAATAAGTTTTTGTTTCAATTGTTCGAAACTGTTTTGACATTTCTCAGTCCACACGAACTTGACACCCTTTCTTTGCAATGAAGTAATGGGATGTGCGATGGTAGAAAATCTTTCCACAAATCTACGATAGTAGCCTGCCATCCCCATGAATGACCTTACTGCTGAAACATCAGTTGGAACTGGCCATTCCTTAATTGCTTTTATCTTTTCAGGATCAACCGCAAGCCCTTTTTTAGAAATAATATGACCCAAATATTGAATCTTATCCTTGTAAAATTCACACTTACTGAACTTGGCATATAGCTTATTTTATTTCAGAGTTTGCAACACTATCCTCAGATGTTCCTTGTGTTCCTCTTTGTTTTTGGAATAAACTAAAATATCATCTATGAACACCAAAACAAATTTATCCAAATACTTATTTAACACACTGTTCATCAGGCACATAAAGGTGGCAGGGGCATTTGTCAGTCCAAAAGGTAGGACTACAAATTCGTAGTGTCCATACCGGGTTCGAAAAGTTGTTTTGCTAATATCTTCTTCCTTGATTCTGAGCTGGTGATACCCAGTCCTTAAGTCAATCTTCGAAAAGACTGAGGCCCCTCTCACTTGATCAAAAAGATCATCAATTCTAGGGAGTGGATATCTATTCTTAATGGTCAACTTGTTCAGTTGACGATAGTCAATGCACATTCTAAAAGTTCCATCCTTCTTTTTAACAAATAAAACAGGTGCTCCCCACGGAGACACACTTGGTCTAATGTAACCTTTATCCAATAATTCTTGCAGCAGCATCTTTAGCTCCATAGGTTCTGGCGAACTCATCCGATAGGGGGCTCGGGAAATTGGTGTAGCTCCTGGCACCAGATCTATGGAAAAGTCAATTTCTCTTTTTGGGGGGAGATGAGGAATCTCCTCTGGAAAAACTTCTTTAAATTCCCTTACCACCGGTAACTCATTCAGTAGATTTTCTTCCGTCCTCTGTTCTACTTCTTCCACATGTACTGCATAAACTTGGTATCCTTTTCTAGCTATTCTTTTTAGTTGTAAGGCTGATATTTGTCTTACTGAAATGGATTTTGGTTTCCCTTTTAGTGTAAAAGGTTTTCCTTCTTCATCCACACAATGCAGGGTTTTATCCCAGCAGTTCATCAAGGCTTTCTTCTTTTCCAGCCAATCCATTCCAATCAGCAGATCATAGGATCCTAATGGCAATATGTTCAAATTTACTTCTGTTGGAAAGCCATTTAATTGTATTGTTGTTTTGGGCAATTTATGTGTGACTTTTCTCTTAGTTCCAGTGGCCAGCTGTACCAACCATGACTGCTGAAATTTTTCAGGTTTAATTTTACATTTTTCTACAATTCCAGGACTAATGTAACTTAAGGAAGCACCTGGATCAATCAAAATAGTAACAGGTAGGTCAGAAATATTACCCTCCATTTCCACCATGGTTGCTTGATATTCTGCTTGCCGATTTTCCAAGGCTGCACTGATAGTTGGTATATTTCTGGCTATGTCATTTACTATTGTTGCCTCTCGCTCTCTTCTGATCATGTGTATATTTCGATGGGGGCAGTCCCTCATCATATGGGGTTCTCCACAGCCCCAACATTTCAAAGGTTCCTTCATTCTGACTGTCCCTTCCTTTTTATTGTTCCCTTCTACTGGTTTTGAAGCCACTTGAGACTAAGCAGTTTGACTTTCTTTTGGTTTATTGAATTTTTTCCGCTGATGATCTCTACCAAAATTTCTTAGATATGCTGGTTTTGGTCTTTTACCTTTGAACTCACACTTGTTCAGCCAACTCTTCCCTTATTCAACTTTACCTTTAAACTGCTGATAGCATAATCTTGCTTTTCTAACAGCTTCATCCATTGTCTTTGGGTTGTCAAACTCAATTTTCTCTTTGTACACATTAGGTAAGCAATTCAAAAACCTTTGAACCTTTGCTTTTTCTTCCCTAATGTAAGGAAAATATCTCAGTAAATTGGTAAAATTAGTGACAAACTCATCAATAGTGAGCTGTCCCAGCCTAAGTTCATGGAATTCTTTAGCTTTGTCGTCATAGTAGCGCTCATTCAAGTAGCGGTTCTTGAATTTAACCTGGAAATCTTCCCAAGTAACTGTCTTTTCATCAATGGCATGCACCATCTTTGTCTCTTCCCACCACAGTGTAGCCTTTCCTTGTAGCTGATACACAGCTAATCTGGCCTTCAGATTGCTCTCATATTCATATACTTGGAAATACTTGATCATGTTCAGCAACCAAGCTTCAGCATCCTCTTCCTTCTCCCCATCATAGGAGGGAGGTTTGATCTTTCTAAATTCTCCCTCCAATTCTCTTTTCTGCTTATGTTGATGTCTAGCTGCATCCTCATCCTCAGACTCATCCATATTTCTTTTTCCAGAACCTTCGCCTTCCTGGCTGTTCCGGGAAGTTAGCTCTCTGATGAGCTTTTCCTGTTCCTTACTGGCTGATGACAACATGTCATTCTGGCTTCTTAATTCAGCCAACTCTCATTGCATTCTGTGCAACATAGCCATTACCAGGGCATTGGGATCGGGACTAGCAAACTCATCACGCAGATCCACATAAATTCCTCCCTCATCAGCCATTTTAGCACCACTGTACACACTCATAACTTTTATCAGTAAAACAAAAAAAAACAAAAAAACAAAATCTCTACAATGTCCAATAACACTCAGAATTTAGTGAGCACAATCACAACAGCCCAGTTTTTGCACTTGGGCTCTGATACCATTTGTAACACCTCCAGTTTAAGAATTTTTTTTTTTTTTTTTTCTTATACACCTATATACTGGGGTTTCTTTTACCTGGTTGTTTGAGTAGGGAGTTAACTTTTAATTTCCCTCTGGTTAAAATCTCTTATCACTTTAGGATTTATTTTCCACTATCCCTTCTGATAAGCATTAAATACTTCCCCGGTATACATTACCATACTTTTGTCACGTCTCCCAAACCCTTTTTTTTTTTTAATATCATGGGGTTCTGTTATTATTTAGTAACATCCAATATACCTCATGGTTACTCCTTCTAAATTGCTTAACTCCTCTTCTATAAGTGGTTCATTTTACTCCGAATAAGGTTCAACATGTCTCTCTTAAGGTCTATATTCATAATAGGTCTATATTCATCACCCCTGTGATGAGTGCTACCCATATAACATAACTCAATAATTCTCCTCTCTATGCGTCGATAACAATTATAGTTTTTATACTGAATCACCTACAATGCAGAATGTTATCTGGGGTTTAGATCCTTTTCAGTACTTACAGACAGCCATGGAATACAAGCATTTCCATGAGGATTTTTGGGCTTGACCTCCCCTCTTCTCAGTTCATATAGTAGACTTATATATTTATATATTTTACTTTGTATTTCTCAGCTTTTCTGTTCAGGATGATCACTAGGCCCTTAATCAAACTTCCCAGTTTGCCGGCCTGCTAACATTTTCCATATGTTAAAGTTTCAGCATCGAGGTATAGATGTATGCCTCCTCTCATACATCTATCTCTACGCAGTTAACCACCATTGCTCCACTACTTTCCCAGTAGTTTCTATGGATGGTAACCAGATGCTCTGTTCATGGTATTTTACACATGCTTACAATCTTCCCTCACACAAAATTTTATTACACAATAGATTTTTCAATAGGCTTTTTCCCCCCTTATTTGTCTGTTATAACCATTCAACATGTGTGACACTATGGTACAGATTCAACTGTTCCATGGGAAAACTAGGAAACAGCTCCTCTTGCTTCACTCCAATGGAGGAAGAGAATACTGAACTGGATAGTTTAGAATCCCTAGTGTTAGATCCTCGTACTTAGTTAGGATTCAACTGCTACCTCCATATGTGTACCATTACATTTAATAGAATACTATAAATTCTAATTTTTACAATTCTTTCCATTGTAACACAGCTGAGTGTTGTTGTTCCCTACTTTCTGTTATTGATCACAGTGAATTCTGTGCCATCAGTATTGTTATGATAGATTTAGTTGTTTGGAACTTAATGTTCATGGCTTAATGTTCATGGTTACTGGTTTGTTAACATCTTTTGTTTATACACACAGAAATTAAATACTCCTTTAAAAGATAGCCATCTATACCTATACATAGTTATTATATTGGATGTTCAATTGATCTATCATCTCAAACCTCATTATTTCAATGTACTCATCTCTACACCCAACCATTTATCTCTACTGTCAATAGCTGTAGTTGCAATTACATAAGTTACTGAACCATTAATCCATCTAACAGTTGCATAATGCAACATAACATAACAATTCATAAATTCCATAATGCACTATAACATCACAATTTCATAACTTGCATAAAGGAACTATAACATCACAATTTCATAAAATAGGGATATGTTTAACACAGACTTACAGATATCTCCAAATTTATGCATGCACACCTCTACTATGACCAGTCCTCCCAACCTTAGAATCCTCTTTATCTCCCAGGATTCACCCCCGAGCAGAGATCTTCCCCAGAACAGACTAGCCTCAATCTGGTCTGGAGCAGCTTATTTAAGCTGTGCTTTCCCCAAGCCTGTTTCCAATTCTGCGTCCAGAATTTCAGGATGCTTTATTCCTGTTTAGCCTAGGCTTCCCATTCTCGGACTCTTTAAAGCTGCTTTAAGCTTTTCCTCAGCTTTTCCAGCTTTTTCTCACCTCTTCCCAACTACTCCTCTTCATTGGGGAAATTTAGATTTTTCCTCAAAATCTAAATTAGAAATAATTTCTTTCAAGGATTTTTGAAAGATTTGGGGAAAGTCTTTTTTCCTTTTCCATCACCTCATGGATTAGGCATAGGATCTCATGTTCTCATCTGGTCATAGTGCATACATAATATTTTATTTATTTTTCATAATTAAATAATTAACCACATCCACACAATAATCATCCACTGGGGTCCACTCCCCTTTGGATTTATGTTCAAATGTCTCATTTGAAAAGCATAGAACTTGGGGGTGTTACATATTCCCCCTTTGAAAATAAACACCGTCCTCGGTGTTGACAATTATCTACTAGTTGATTTTGAACATAATTATGAATGCTTTTCCCTCATCTGTGCTTCTCTGTGCCATGTAGCTTTTTAGCAGTAAAGTGCTCCACTGCACCTTTACTCGAGCTACTGTTCACTTTCGCAATTCATTTCTTCTCGCTTTCATCTTTGAAGTGACTCTGGAAGGAAATTCCTCTTCTGGTTCCACCTGGACCACATTTCAAATCAATCATGTGAGAAGCATCATGTACAAAAATTATAACCTTTCTTTTCCAATAAGGAGACATGAAATATATCAGGAAATTTAATAAGCAATGGCAGGGCTAATGTATAAGCCATTAGTTTCCAGCAGAGTACTCTCCTGCCTCCACTCTATTTACTGATGCCTTATGCAGTTGATTTTCTTCCTACTTCTTTGCAAGAAGTCTGTATGGAAGATCTTTTATTCTGGTTTCTCTGTCCACAATTCATACCAATGTAAGTAATATCAGGTACATATAATTGATAATTCACAACAGCATTCTGCATTTCAATAACTTAAGACATTTAGTTATTAATCAAACCGTTCAGGTTCATAATAGTTTAGTGCACTTTTAGTACACTACTTATCCTTTCTTGTTTTTCAGTGAGATTCTTTCCTCACACAACTTGGTTCAGTTCAGCTTTTCTGGATTTTCTAGGTGATTTATCTTCACCTTTTTCCTCTTTGTTTCCAGAGTGCCCAATTTCCTATTACACACTTGGCTAAACAATTTTTTTCAACTTTTTCATTAGTACTCATAAATGAGAGAAAACAATTGTATCATATGCATGGTTATGCTTACCCTTTCTCATTTTATAGTTATACTTCTAGTATCTTTTCATTTTTTTCTTTTGTTAGTTAATCAATTTAATTAGTAAAAACTAGACTCATTAATAATCTCTACAATTCCATGCCTACCTCTCACATGAAATTGTATCCACTAGCTCAAAACTTAAGTGAACAAATTTGGAGCTGATGGGTTTCCCCCACACCCAAGTCCAAAATACAGCTCATCCTCTTTTCTCTTGGTTTGTAGCTGTATGATTTCACATCATTTCTCTGTCTTTGAATTTAAGACTCAAGAAATTTAACTTTAATAAAATTTACACCACAAAATTTTATAGTGAGAATACATGTTTCCTTTTCTAGTGATAAATGTAATTTCTATAATTCATCACATTCACAAATATTAATACTTGATAATGCCAAAAATAAATTTGACACAGTTTCCCCTTTTTCAAAGACTCACCAGAATTTATGCATTTACTTTTAATTGTATGTTCATGCTTTGCTAGTCCCCCTCTTCTATTTCTCTCATCGGCTTATAGAATTAATTAAAATGGAAAATATTTTATACATCATAAAAGTATTCCAACTTTTTTCTGAGTCATAAAAGAATTCCTTCTTTTTTTATGCATAAAAGCATTCTATTTTTCTAGCAAAAGCAACCCATAAATCTCTCATGCTTTTATTTTTAAATCTGTCTTTGTTTTTTTTTTTTCTTATGAGAGAAATATCACTTCTCCATATTTTTTTTCCAATTCTTTTACTCATTATCTCTAAACTTATAAAATATACCAACTGGAAAAATATAAATAAATAATTAAGAAATCATTCTTCCACTATTACAAGAATATTCTTCCTTAAGTAAATCATCAGGAAAATTTTAATTTACCCCTTCATTCATTCATGCCTAACTCAATGTAATGCCTTATTTATAGGATACATCTTCCACTTACTCATATACTACTTACATCTCAAGCCTTGGGCAATATACATCTCATGAGCATATATATATATCCACTAGGTTTGTATATATCATATATATTTCCAACCTTATTGTATAAGTAACCATGATATATATATATATATATATATATATAGCCTTGGCAATATTAATTTGATGAATATATATATATATCCCTATATTCATATATATTCATATATAAGTTCAAAGCCTTTTTGAAAGTGCTACCATATATATATTTAAAATAATCCCTTTTTTAATTTTTTCCGTGGTCTTTTCACATATATTGGTCACGTATATTATCCTTGGAAATGGATTGTATATATCATTTGTCATACCCCCAATTGTCACACTTTCCAACTGATTTTTTTTTCATACCTCTGCTGCGTAGTGACCAATGTAAAATTTTGATATATATATATATATATATAACTATAATTCATACTTGTAGCTTATACACAATCCATATGTGTATGTCATTGAATAGAATGAAATTAACATTTGAGTTCTCATCTGCACAATCTATATAAATATATCCAATATCCCATATGTATTTGTTTACCTTATTTTTAATAAAACCATATACATATGTTACATTCGCTTTAATTCCACCCTAGATATACCCATAAAACATCTCGGGTTCATGTCTGTGCGTCCACCCCTCTTTGTAACACCTCTTGTTCATGAATTTTTTTTTTTCATGTTATAATTTCAGCTTATCCCTTCAATATATTCTTTACTATTACTATACTTTTTGTTTTCCATTCCCTTTTATAACATTTAATATTTTTCCATGTATATAGTTCCCCTATATACATAAGATAACATGTTTCCCTTGGGGCCCTTATGTATAATCATTTTCAAGCACTCACATATCTATACCATCTACATGTCCACATGCAACATCTATATACAATTATAAAACTTACCTGTATATATAAAGGTGCAACCTACATATAGTATCACTTACCAAAAAGTAATTAAGATGAGCATAACTCTAGGTGTCACCGTTATATATTTTATACATATACGTGCACATCAATATATGAATGAACACCTATTCCGAACGCATGTTTTTATGTCACTTATATACTTATATATATACATCCAACTAACCACTTGATTAAACTTGACATATATATAAAATCAAAAGTTCCCATAAGTACATATATGGCCTATGTGAATATAGACCCATTCGTTCCATGAGAAAATGAGTATATACATATTATAAGTATATGACATATCTTTATTCCAAACCTTTAATATACTTCGTCTTATATATATATATTATATATATATGTTTAATATTTAATACCAACCAACATTTACTATTCAATATTGAATGTTTAATATGTGAGAGGGTATGTATTAACTTAATGGGCGCATCATTATAACCATGGAGCACCTCTTCGCATAGTTAGAAGTCTGACCTTTTTGTTAATATTTACATGATGTGCTACCATATACATGGTACTCATAGGTTGGCATTATCTTCTTTAATAATTACAATTTGACCTTTCACGTATACCACGGCTACGTGTAATGATTCCGGTGGTAGGTTGACTAGGTTGTATAGCGGTTAAGTGTGCCGAGTTCAATCCTCGCGGTTTCCATTGACGCGATTTATGGAGTGTAACCCTGGTGTTAGAGCTTCCGGCGGTATGAGTAAACCGGTTTTTCCACTTGGCCGGTTTTATAATACTACATCCGCCTGTCACAGTGCGGTCCCAAAACCACAAGCTGCACCCTATCCCATCTGCAGCCCTGTGCTCGCACATGATACGATTTCGGTGTCGAGTGTTTGTACAGATGACAGGTTCGTCGGCGGCCACCAGCTTCTGGCTGAGTGACAACTCGTTCCACTTTTCACAACTACTCCGGTACTGGAAGTGCGTTTCACTAACAGCTAGACAGGGGAGGTTGAAAGGGGGTCTGTTCGATGAGCAACATCGCATGATTTCTCCTGCAGCCCGCCTCCCCAGTACTATGTACAGGCTTAAAATAATATTTAACTGATCAGAGGGTACTGAAATTTCAGCTCAGCATGGATCTGCTGAAATCCTCTTTCAGATTTCGTAACAGGCCGAGCTCACTGGACGGTACCCGGGTAAATCCACGAACCGGATTGTCTCAGTACTTTTAGCAGTCGTGTTTTAGGGTTTGGCGATCCTTATTAACCTTGCTCTCTCTCGGTCTGGTCTCATGCGTATTCGTCTCCTTCCGGTCATTATTTCAGAGCTCGCTGAGTTAAAGGCTTCCTAGCTAGGCTTCCGACGCTCATACTGTTTGTTTCTTAGAACCCTTGCAGGTCTCAGGTTGTTCATGAAGGTGTCCGAGCTTAACTCTGGCGACGGAAGACAGGTGAGTTTTCCATGGAACGATTTGGACGTGGCTACCGTGGCCTACTCCCATACGGTTGCCTTTCTATTCTTGGCCGTGTTTTGGCTTCGGCCTTGGGGAGGTTTGCAGAAAAAGTTTTCGACCATTTTCTTTTGTCTAACACTGCGCCCCAATCCATATTTGTCTGACTTTTGTTTATCTAGTTCTCAGCCGGTATGTTTTGGGGCGTCTGAAGCAACTGGGTAGGTTTCTTGTTACACGTTTTGTTAACTATTTATCTCTCGGCGTCAAAGCCCAGTGAATTTATTTTATTTCTATTGTTCATTTTCATGCTAATAGCAGAATGCTGGATCTAACCCTCTGTATTCGAACACGATTAAATCTGTGCTAAGATAAAGGAATAATGACATCGTTCGGGTGGCAGAGGTGAGGTTTACTTTCTGGCTCTTGTAACATGGTAATTTTCCCTATAACCAGAGATCTCCACTCGGTCTCTTAATACGTTTGATTTAAAACTGTGGAGGTTTAAATGCTAGGGCGTAATGATTAGGGTTAACGCTGTTGTTTTCCGCCTTGTTTTAGCGTTCGGCCTGTCAACCCTATTTATTTTACCTTTAACTTTAACAGTTATCCATGGTGCCGTGAGGTATCGGTGTTGCTAACATGTAATGGTTTCGTTGCTTTTGGTGTCAGTACAGAGTCGTTTCATTGATCAACCATTCGGTTTTATAAGTGGACCACGCCTTCGTTCCAACAGTGACAATGATAACTTATATATTTTCTTGCTTTCATGTCGATAACTACTTCCTTTGTAATTACATGATCCGATATATATATTTCATAATTATATCTCTACGTAGCACACATATTGGAAAGTATATAGGTTATGTGTATAGCGCGCCAGTGACATATAATTTTCGGGTAGATCTGTTTATACATATATGGCGCATTTAGGGTCGCACTAACAGATACCTAAATGTGAAATGTTCTATACTTGTTAGTACATATAGCTATACACTTTTGGTCTTAAATGCATATGTATCGATTTTTTCATTTTTCTATTGATGATATGCCTTGAGCATAAATTTTCTCCCTTACCCTTACCTCGTGTCAAATTTTAGAGAGGCAGTGAATACACATAATACTGTATACGGTGCTATGAGAATTTTAACCCTTGTATAATGTAAAGTTTACTTTATGGTTTCATAAGAGTCAACTACATATTCTAGCTTTCTTGCTTGTAACCCTTATTTTTACTATTAAAGTATACCTATAGGTGTTCAAGGGTGCTCGACTAAAGAACCCTAATTATAATGTAAATTTCTTTGCTATGTTCCAGGTCTCTTTTTTTTTTTCACCTTTATAATGGTATAATGTTCCTATAGAATGGAATTTAGATTTTTTTTTCTAGCATCATTATAAATATTAAAGTACTCATATATGAAATTTATGATGTTAGAAATGTTAAAATGATCACCTCTGAAATTTATATCCTAGTATCTTGCTCTCTTCCTTTCAGCTACATACCATTTATATACTTCAGTGTTCCTATAATGTTTCTCTAGCATACACATAGGCATATCATATCATTTTTTTTTCTACAGGGAACATAATGGAAATTAATTCATATGTAGAGGTCAAGTAACTCCAGATCTAAACCGACCTTGGTTTAGAGTTTCTGGAGTTTCTACTCTATAGACTTCTGGTCTACAGCTAAACAGTATCTGAAAGGTGAAGGCCTGATGATGGGTTCTGTTAAATGTAGTACCAAAATCAAACATCCAGATTCTCTTAAATGTTTATATGTAACTAATTCATACCATAGAACATCTGAATGAACAGAAAATTTCAGGAACATACCACTATCTTATCTCTAGAAGTTCCCTTTTCTATGTATCTAGGGAATAAATATAAATTCATTTTTCTCTTGTTTTTCATCACAGTAAGGAATACTTAGTTTAGCAGTTTTTAGAATGGAAAACCTCCTATCCTCCTTGTAGTCTTTGCTCGACATCTGCATGTTCATGGTAGTACCATTTTCCCCTTTCTTTTCCATTAACTTCAGCATTTATCCTTTCTACTGTATTTAGATGATTTCAGTATCTTCACTTTATGAACGCTGAAATTTCATAACTATGATAGTAGAACAATAGCTGAATATGTCATTATAAACTTTTTTTTTTTCATACTCTATTATTTTACATAGAAATGCTATTTTTCTGAGAGATATCGGTTTCCAGTTGTAAACCTATTATAGGTTTAACCATTCTGGTATATGAGCCTCCTCATATTACTCCCATATCAATGTTTCTACTTCCTCACCATCTGTTACATGTATACCTGAAAGTATATCCAAGATATTTGTATACTTGAAGAAATATTTTTAATATTCATAAAATTTATAACAGTTAACCATTTCTTTGTGAGCACATATCTTGCCCAATTTTTGAACTTTGCTCCGATACCATTTGTCACGTCTCCCCAAACCCATTTTTTTTTTTTTTTTTCATGGGATTCTGTAATTATTTAGTAACATCCATTATACCTCATGGTTACTCCTCCTAAATTTCTTAACTCCTCTTCTATAAGTGGTTCATTTTACTCTGCATAAGATTCAACATGTCTCTATTAAGGTATATATTCATAATAGGTCTATATTCATCACCCCGGTGATGAGTGCTGCCCATATAACATAACTCGATATTCTCCGCTTTATGCGTCGATAACACTTCTAGTTTTTATACTGAATCACCTACAATGCAGACTGTTATCCGGGTTTTAGATTCTTTTCAGTACTTACAGACAGCCATGGAATACAAGAATTTCCATGAGGATTTTTTTTTGCCTTGACCCCCCCTCTTCTCAGTTCATATAGTAGACTTATATATCTATATATTTTACTTTGTATTTCTCAGGTTTTCTGTTCAGGATGATCACTAGGCCCTTAATCAAACTTCCCAGTTTGCCGGCCTGCTAACATTTTCAATATGTTAAAGTTTCAGCATCGAGGTATAGATGTATGCCTCCTCTCATACATCTATCTCTACGCAGTTAACCACCATTTCTCCACTACTTTCCCAGTAGTTTCTATGGATGGTAACCAGATTCTCTGTTCATGGTATTTTACACATGCTTACAATCTTCCCTCACACAAACTTTTATTACACAATAGATTTTTCAATAGGCTTTTTCCCCCCTTATTTGTCTGTTATAACCATTCAACATGTGTGACACTATGGTACAGATTCAACTGTTCCATGGGAAAACTAGGAAACAGCTCCTCTTGCTTCACTCCAATGGAGGAAGAAAATACTGAACTGGATAGTTTAGAATCCCTAGTGTTAGATCCTCATGCTTAGTTAGGATTCAACTGCTACCTCCATATGTGTACCATTACATTTAATAGAATACTGTAAATTCTAATTTTTACAATTCCTTCCATTGTAACACAGCTGAGGGTTGTTGTTCCCTACTTTCTGTTATTGATCACAGTGAATTCTATGCCATCAGTATTGTTATGATAGATTTAGTTGTTTGGAACTTAATGTTCATGGCTTAATGTTCATGGTTACTGGTTTGTTAACATCTTTTGTTTATACACACAGAAATTAAATACTCCTTTAAAAGATAGCCATCTATACCTATACACAGTTATTATATTGGTTGTTCAATTGATCTATCATCTCAAACCTCATTATTTCAATGTACTCATCTCTACACCCAACCATTTATCTCTACTGTCAATAGCTGTAGTTGCAATTACATAAGTTACTGAACCATTAATCCATCTAACAGTTGCATAATGCAACATAACATAACAATTCACACATTCCATAATGTACTATAACATCACAATTTCATAAATTGCATAAAGGAATATAACATCACAATTTCATAAAACAGGGATATGTTTAACACAGACTTACAGATATCTCCAAATTTATGCATGCAAACCTCTACTATGATGAGTCCTCCCAACCTTAGAATCCTCTTTATCTCCCAGGATTCACCCCCGAGCAGAGATCTTCCCCAGAACAGACTAGCCTCAATCTGTTCTGGAGCAGCTTATTTAAGCTGTGCTTTCCCCAAGACTGTTTCCAATTCTACGTCCAGAATTTCAGGATGCTTTATTCCTGTTTAGCCTAGGCTTCCCATTCTGGGACTCTTTAAAGCTGCTTTAAGCTTTTCCTCAGCTTTTCCAGCTTTTTCTCACCTCTTCCCAACTACTCCTCTTCATTGGGGAAATTTAGATTCTTCCTCAAAAATCTAAATTATAAATAATTTCTTTCAAGGATTTTTGAAAGATTTGGGGAAAGTCTTTTTTCCTTTTCCATCACCTCATGGATTAGGCATATGATCTCATTTTCTCATCTGGTCATAGTGCATACATAATATTTTATTTATTTTTCATAATTACAAATTTAACCACATCCACACAATAATCATCCACTGGGGTCCACTCCCCTTTGGATTTATGTTCAAATGTCTCATTTGAAAAGCATAGAACTTGGGGGTGTTACAACTTTATTTCTAACTTCCATACTCCTTGGTATTAGCATGCCATATTATTACTAGACATAATGGAAGCTTAGGCTTTATGGACATACCTACATAATGCATATATATATATATATATGTAACACCTATATCTATAGATATCCTAGCCCTTAACCACATTTTTGAATACACATATATATATACCACATATATTTATACTCCATATGTAATCCATATATATATATATATATATATATATATATATATATATATATATACATAGAGCACGCCCTTTGATAACATTATATCACCCATACATTTATATAACACATATGTATCTTTACCCTTTAATACGATGACATGAAGGCACATATATCTATATGTCACCTATCGTTGTGTATTTATAAAACCCCCGGTTCATATCAGCATGAAATTCGTATAGCCATAACTACTTGTATATATCATTAATTTATATGATTGAACCCGCCTAATATTTCAATAACACGTCGAAATATTATTTTTGCATATAACACATTGGCACGCACTCATAGCTTAGTACGTCGGCGAGACTATGCCGTTGTGGAGCTTCAGGCGCCCGGTTCACTGATATATACACCGTGAATTGGCAATTCATTATGCCACGTCGACACGCCTTGTTAATTCTGGGGTCCGATTTTCAATTCTAATACGTCAAGACCTACCCATTCATCCTAATCATAAAATTTACTGGAGCGGTTTTACTTTTACCACCATCCCTCAAATTCGTCGCCGTAGGGTTTGTTATGCTCGGTTTACCCTTGTGTGAATGGTTCCGCCTGCACTGCGATTACCAGATATGCGTATTGGGGTCCATTGTTGCCTACGTCGAATTAACATTGTTCTGATTTGAACCAGTTTATATAAAATCTGAACCAGTTTATATAAAATCTGACTTGTATGTACGTAAAATAAGCCTACGCGTTCTGGCTATGGATAGGAATAGCAACATAGGTTTGTGATCTTATGGTATGATTTAACGTGTCTTTACAGTGATGTCTAATGGTTTTGGATGCAGGGCCGGTTTCATGTTCGAGTGATTTAAGCACTGAATGCCGGCGTTGATGTACCCGTGCCCCGCAAGTACGTTACGTGTCATGTTTCCCTTTGCTATTCTCCTCTGGCTCAGTACGGGGTGTGCAAATATCTGTATTGAAACTTTTTGAATCCTAGGGTTATCCCACCGCCAGTATGCATTCGAGGCGTAGCACACAGCTGGATGGTACAAAAAGGCCGAGCCTTGCAGCTGTGCAGACTACAAAACTAGGACGCCAGGCTGCATCTTCGTACCTCCTCTGCAACCCCAGTTACATCGCATCGTACTAGTAGATCGACGAAGCTGGGTTTCCCCAATCGACTTTGGAATTTTCTGACTTTCTTGGGCAGTGGGATTAGGGTTTTCTCCTGCTTATCCGATTTATCTTCATGTCAACACTTGGTACCATTCCTATTGCCCTCCGCCTATGAATATCTATATAGCTGGTTCGAGTTAAGGTTAGATCTTATTATTGTGGCGGTGTTTGTCATTCTCCTAACTCATTCACCTACGGCATGATTTTTTTTTGTTTCCTGTGGTTTTTGTGCAGGGATGCTAAATCAGCGTGAAGATGGAATTTTCCTGCCCTTGAAGGGACTCCACAACAAGTTTCTCGTTTCTCCTAACCCTACCTCTATCTTTTTCTTTCAATCTGCAACTTCTGCTGATATCGTTGGGGAAATATTGTCTCAATATTGTTTACGGTTTGCCTGTGCAGAGGGTGCAAACGACGAGGTCTCTCTGGCCGCGCTATTCAGGTTTCAGACATCCCCTTGTTTTTCTTATCATAGTTACTGGTAGGCTGTTTGACATGAAGAAGAGTAGTTTTACTCGTAAGGGTTTCCTTTTTGCAGGTATTTTAATGCCGCGCTCAGTACGCGTCGCAAGGGATAGAACCCATTAAACGAGCTTTCCTCCTGATTACACGCCGACCCCTTTTTGTTAACAGGTTTTTTCTATGTTCAACGCCAGATCTCAGGTTTTCATCGGTGATCAATTTTGTTGGCTTCACTACGGCTGACTTACTTATATTTCCCTTCCACCGTATTTAAATTTTCTCCTGTTTAATTCGTTCCGTTATCAGGGTTGAAAGAGAACCCTGCTCTCAGGTTTCTCACTAGATCTGCTTATCGATTTCAGAGAGTTACGCATTCCATTTATTTGTTTGTGTTTCCAGAAATCTAACAACGTCTGAGATCAAACGCTCTCTGACAGAACCTCTTTTATGCTTTTGGTTATATGTTTATTGTTAGTGCTGGTAATATTCTACACGCTAATAGGTATAGCTGCATCGCCTTGATGATCGACTATAATAACTTCTATCATGTAGAAATCTTTTACCCGCAGCACATATAAGCCTCGACACCTAACGCACAGATTTAGTTCTCGGCACTAGTTGACCTACGCGTTGTTTCATAGATTGAATGCTGCCCTATTATTTGCGCGGTGTTCCAAAATTATATGGGTGTATATGTTCAATATGTTCCATGTTTAACAGAACCTAAAATGTCAGGGATTATTTACGTAGGTGCAGTCAAAGAAATTATGTTGAATTAACCTCCACGTATAGCGAATTTAAAGAGCCCACCTACTTTAATGTCATTGACCATTCATTCAAACAATTTTATTTTGAGGTTCGTATATATGTATAGTTCTTGCGTCCAACTCATTTATTTTCGTCGTGGTTCATATGTATAAAGTTTTGTGTCCACGCATTAATTATAATCAGGGTTATAATGTGCTACTAGCTCGCGGTACCTTTAATTTTTTTATTTCACATTCATATATTTTATGATTAGTTTATTAGTGGGACTTCATGTATATTGGACCCTTTTAATGTTATTTAACTCAAGGTTGGTAGAATTTTTTTCAAATGCAATGGCCACTATAATGGTTATAAATTTCTATAATACTTCTATAGTGTAGATTTACTTCTTGGTTTAATAAGAATTCAAATACATATTCTAAAGTCCTTGCTCTTGTTTTTTTTTTTTTTGTATCATATAGATTTCAGTTATGATATATGATTTGTCTAACATAACCATGAGTATACAATTTCACCTTTGTATCTACATGAAACAGGAAAATATTTAATTATCTGTGGAGACTAAGTAACTTCAGATTTAAACCGACCTTGGTTTAGAGTTTCTGGGGTTTCTACTCTGTGGATTTCTAGTCTACAACTAAACAGAATCTGGAAGGTGAATGCCTTAGGATGGATTCTGTTAAATGTAGTACTAAAATCAATCATACAATTGCTCTTAAAATTTTATATGTAGCCAATTCATACCATAATACATCAGAATGAACAAAAATTTCAGGAACATACCACTATAGCAAATGACCAACCTCCCAACCTTAGAGTCCTCTTTGTCTCCCAGAACTCACCCCCGAGCTGAGATCACCTCCCTCACAGATCAACCTCTGATCTGCTTAGGAGCAGCTTATTAAAGCTCATATTTCCCCAAAGCATGTTTCTAATTCTGCGTCCAGAATAGCAGGATGCTTTCTTTCCTGTTTAGCCTAGGCTTCCCATTTCGGGACTCTTTAAAGCTGTTTTATGCTTTTCCTCAGCTTTTCCAGCTTTTCTCACCTCTTCCCAACTACTTTCCTCTTCATTGGGGAAATTTAGATTCCTCCTCAAAATCTAAATTAATTTCTTTCAAGGATTTTTGAAAGATTGTGGGGATTTGTTGCCTTATCCATCCTCATGGATTTGGCAAGTGATCTCTAATTCTCATCTTGGTCAAAATGCATAATCAATTTATTTATTTCTTCAATTTAAATATTCAAATACATTCACACCATACTTATCCTTTGGGGTCCACTCCCCTTAGGACTTAAAGTTCACATGTCTAATTTTTCAAATTCAACACAGAAATTGGGGGTGTTACAATTTCTTAATCTAGTTGCATAAAAGGTTAACTTAACCTTGTTATTGTTGCCTGGTTTTTCTTGCATAAATGGTGGTTATCTATGGTAATTTGTTGATAAGGAAGAATGAGAAACTTGCATGTAGAAATATAGAGAAACATAATTATATTAACTTCCTTTTGAAGAAGAAGTATGCATTTGTTTACATGAAAATAATAGCTAATGATGGTAGAACTATAAAGAAGGGAATATGGGTTGAGTACACTACAGAAGGGATATTATGATAAGCTTTTAAATACATATAATATCCATGGTGTTATAAATATATCTTCTTTACATGGATAGAATTTGAGCTATATTTCTTTAGAAAATTGATACGTTGTTACTTTTAAACTATCATAACTATTATCTTAGGTTCATTTGGAATAGAATTTATAAGCATGAAAGACTTATGTTAACATTCGTTTGGAAATAATATACATTTTAATGTAGGAAACAACAACATGTTCTATTAAGACTACAATGAAAAATATAATTTTCCAAAGTGTATGCACTTGCATGCATAGGAATATATTTCATTATGTTAAATGTCTCTACTTATTTTCATCAACAAAAAGTAATAGCAGAAAGGATGGTTCTTTTGTTAAAGTTTAAGAAAATCGAATGCACAATGTGTTAATTTCCTTTAAAGGAATTTATGGACAATTGTAGTGATTTTTCTTGTATGAATATTAGCATGTGTGAGAAATGTCACACTAATGTGGGGTTTCTTTTAACATGTTTTATAATTATTTTCTTACACTTAATGCATGAGTAGTGATGTTCGATGAAGCATATTTTGATATTATATCTTCATGTCATGTATGCACATGAATATATGTTAAAGGATCAATTTAAAATATTGAATATTGGTTGGTTAATGCTTTATATAATCATGATATTAAATATTGTTGACAAATACTATGATAGGAAATGATGGTGACTTATGGAAAGGATAGATTATGATTAACATGGTGGCAAGTAAAGAAATAATGGTCCATGCAAATGAGTGCAAGTGGTAGGATGGTCCTATAATGGAACAACGAGGCCATCAAGATATAAATATTGAATATGTGTGGGTAAATGATATCATGATGATTGTAATACCTTTTAGCTAGATATTTTGTATTTAAATGACATTTCATTGTAATATTTTATGAAAATGGTTAAGGTATCCACTCCCTTTTAATTCATTAGGTTAGGGGTTTCTAGGGTATATCGTTGTTCAATGATGTGATTGATTATTGTGTTAGTCTAATGATGTTGATTCCTTGCCTGATATGATGTTCATAATTTCAAGTATGCGATTAATTAATCTAGTTAAAGGAATCATGAAATGGATGCAAGGTTACACCATACAGTTTATGTTAATATCCTATAAAAGTGGTTATTAATGGTTATGCAACTTGTTATTCCTCTAATAAAGTTACTCTATGTATTGATGAAAATTATATCTAATGGTTAAAGAGGAATCTAGAATAGTGATTTCTATAATTACTCATGGGTAATTTGTGTAAAAAATTTATAACACGATGCATTTCATGCCAGTTTACCAAGGTATGTTACAAGTGGTATTAGAGCTTAAGGTTGCAGCACTCGTGCCTTTGGGAATTGCTAAGTGGAAAATAAATCAAGGTATGCTACTAGTGGGCATGAGCTCATGTATGAGTCTAACAATATACATATTGATATATGCAGTAGACTTACTTTGACATGACATGTGTGATTCATGTTTATAATTACATTGAAGAGTGGTAAGTAATAAAGGTTGTTGCAAAACTGTTTTCATAACATTTGAATCTTGATAAGGATAAAAGATAATAAAACCTTTGTTAATCGTATGAATAATCATAAATTTTTGCTAAGGAAGTGAGAAATAACTACCAGGGTTTGAAAATATGAAAATATTAATGATACATTTAATGAGCTTGACTAAAGCTACAATGCACTACTTATGGCGAATAATTGCATGAATTTAAACATTAGAGAAAATTTCAACCTAAAAGTGCCCATGAAATTTTAATGTAATATCCATGTCATAATATGTAAACCAATTAAAATCCTTTAAATTTAAAAATAGGTACATGTAAATATTTTTGAGGGAAAAGTAAAAAAACTACTTTTTTTAATTGTATTTTTTGCTTATCTCCCTATGAGTTTACTCAAATTTCAAGTGTACATGCTCGTTGGATGAGGAATTAAATTCCACATCCAATGAGTACCCACTATGCATACTTTTGAGAAGACCCACATTGATAAAAAATGCAGATACATTAAAAAAACATGTTCAACATGTTGTTTTAATGAACATGTTGTTTTAATGTATCTGCAATTTTTATCAATGTGGGTCTTCTCAAAAGTATGCATAATGGGTACTTGTTAGATGTGGAATTTAATTTTTCATCAAACGATCATTTACACTTGAAATTTGAGTAAACATATAGGGAAATATGCAAAAATACAATTAAAAAAAATAATTTTCTTCTTTTCCCTCCAAATTGTTTAACTCTTATTTTATTAGTTTTTCTTAGAAGGCCATTTTTAGGCTGAAATTTCCTCTAATGAGATGGGGAAATTCCATGAAGATGATGATATATTTTTTTTAAATGAAATTGAATGAACCATTTTCTATGTTAAAATAAATACACAATGAGTAGAGTAGTGAGACTTGACTATAATAGCTAGTTGTTGAAAGGGTCATGTCATGGTTGCATTAATACTATTATTAGCATTCATTAGTTAGTATTGCATGAATAATTAATAAAACTTATATGCATGAATTGGTTTTGATTAAATCTTGATTCAAGTTGTTAAAAAGTAATTATGGTAGTTACTTCATGTGTGAGTTTGTTGGTAATAGTACATTGTGGGAATTGGAAATGTTGTATTGCTACATTAACTGTTATGATATATACAAATTAATGAATACTTTTATATACTTTTATGCATGAAATCATTGTATGAATGAAACTAAAATTATTGCAAAACTGAATACTTGTTTAAACAATGAATACTTTTTATTAAAGTAGCTATGGGATTCAGAAGGGGTAGCTTAATGGAAATAAGAAAACCTATGAAGGTGAAAATTTGCAATTTTAATTGCAACCATAAATAATAAAATATAATGTTATGATATGCATTATTGTCTTATTTGGAAATTCATAATGTATACAACAGGTATGTCATTTATTTTTCCTGTCAATCTAGATATTGTCGACTCATGCTGAGGGTCAAGTGTAATTCCATGATGTGAATAAATAAAAAAATTGTATAATGTTCATCTGGTTCATTATGTAAATTAATATGAAAAATAATGATAAAAGAAAATTTTAACATGTCAGAAAATTGTGGAAAGTTGTGAAGGGCAATAAAACCCGGGGTTGATGGAGGTTGCCAAAAATTGGAGGAGGCCAAAAATTTATGATAGATGGGACATTGTAGGAGGAATATGAAGGATGCTACTAAGAGGAATCCCATTTTAGACCCTATGTGGTTATTGAAATTCATGAGCTCGTTGGCCAGTGGAATTCCAGACTAGACCTTGTATGGTCTTCGTCAAAGAATTGTCTGGGTGTGAAAATAGCTCAATTTGGTTGTAGAAACCAGTTTCCATTGGTTGGGAGGAGTATTATTTTTCCACTGTGGTTTTCATAGTAGATAAGTTAACTAATTTGATAATTTATGTATTAAAAAATATTTTTCTTTATAATTGTACAAATATTTTATGTACATCTTGAAAAGAAAGAAGCCTAATTCTCCGTAAGAAATTATTGGAAGTGTAATTCAGTTATTGTATTACCAATATTGTGAATGTCTTAGCAAGGGATAAGACAATATTCACTTGGTTAAATTATTGATTATTTTCATGGTTAGAGATCTAGGTGCTCAATGAGTACTTTTAGAAGTACTGAAAGTGTGCACTTGGTGCAGTGATTTATCATTTTGATGATTAGATGGTTGTTTCTCTTTGAGTAGTTGTGGAAGTACTAACGCTAAAATATCACTTAAAATTTCATGAATGATTGATAATCAAAAGTATTTCACTTGATATAAAATATTTTGACTAATATGATTATGATAGATTTTTTAGTCATACATTGAAGACTGCATGCCATGGATTGTTGATGGGTTGTTAAACCATTCTTAGTTTTTGAGTAAATGTGGGCATGACTTTCGAGAGTAATTGGTAGGTAATGGTAACTTGGTATAGATACTTTGTTTCTATTTTGTGAAATGGAATAATGGCTAAGTGAAAGAAAGTGAAAATCGTTTATTTTTGTAGTTATAAATTATTATGACTATTGATAAAATGTTATTTTTTTTACTAGTTTTCTTGGAAAGGAAATCCTTGATTTTGAAGCAGAAGGATCCACTTTTGGGTGGTTTATATTAATAATAAACATTGAGACATTGTTTACTTCAAGGGGGAAGTATGTAATATCCCTACAAAACTACATTTACATGGGTATTTATGATGAAAAATTTAGTTTTAAAGGTTTAAAAGAAGAACCATTATGAATTAGTTGTAAGATAATTCAAATCAAAGAAATTAAAGGATAAATCACCCATTTTTGTGAAGAGTTATGAAATTGATCATGAGGTTTTACCTTTGAAAGGTGACGAGCATACCAATAGTTAAAGGACTAGGTATTAAACCCAGGAAAGAGGGAGTCAAGTAATTTCATAGAACTATTTTATGAGGATGAATTCAACATTATCACACGAAACATCCATTTTGAGAGTCGGGTAAGGACCAAATAAACATTGGTGTCTCTAGTTGCATCTGGCATGGGATTTATAAGCATGAACGTGTTAGTTTGTTGGTCACAAATCCTTGACAAGGCGTCAAACTAGTGGTTGTCCATATTTTTGAAGATTAATCAGTTTACAAAGCCCTTGTGCATAGAATCAGCCGTTGTGACCAAGTCACACTGCAGAGATAGGTAACTATGTTTTATCTTTTATCAATCACATTTTTTGAGGCAAGCATTACCTATTCTGATTTTCTGGAAAAACCCTTCATGAATCTTTGTGTCGAAATTGTTTTCTTCAAAAAAATAATGTTAGGTTATATGCACAAAATTGATAAATAAGGAATTAGTTCTTTAGAAATGAATTAATATGCAAAACGGTTATTTTTTCGAAAGGAATGCGTGAAAAAGGATAAACATGTGTGCTTATCTTTTGAAAATAAAACATTTCGTGCATGAAATAATAAAAATAAAAGATTATTGTCTGGAAAAGAAAAATTGCTTCCTAAATTTCGTGTAGAAAAGGAAATAATTTATTGAAAATATTTGTCATATGTGAGTTAATTTATTTAGCTCTTGAAAATGATTAAGTAGTTAAAATCTTGAAAATGTTTCATGGGTTCAAAGATAAGTTAATGAATTTTCATGGAATAGTTTCATGGAATTTTGTGCATATTTTCTTAGAAAAGAAAATAGATATATGTTTGCTTTTCTAATCATTTGAAATAGCTCTCAAAAAGAAGACATTTTTATATCTTGCTAAGTTCCTGAAAATTTTGACCTAGTATATGCACAAAATATAAATACTATGTTTGATATTTCAGGAAAAGAATGGATGCTAAGGTAGTATTTTTTTGAAAGAGGAAATAAGTATTTATATGCATCAAAAGTAGAAACATTGTGTTAGATTATCTTGAAAAAAATAAAAATAAAAAATAAAATAAAAATGTTTGGTGTATGCATTAAAATTTCAACTTCTTTGTGTTGGAATTGATTGAAAACAAATATGAACTAAAATTGAAATATTTAGTTGATATTTCTTGAGACAAATTACCCTAATTCTTGCACATAAAATTTAAGTACATCTTTCGTTTTTCTTAGAAATATTACATTCGAATATTCTTCTTTAAAAGCTAAGTAGCTTTGTCATTTCCTTGGAATAAGTAACAAGATATTATTTCTAAGTAGCCAAGATATATTCTTGAAAAAATATGGATGAGACATGTAAATTTCTTTAGGAAATATTATGAAACATGGCCAGGTTTTCTTTGAATAGAATATGTGATATTTTTTTTAATAATAGTTTCCTGAAAATGAATATATTCTTAAATGTGTTATGATAATAGTTATTTTTCAAAGTTTCTTGTGAAATCAATACAGATTGCATGCATGATACAAATAACTAATGAGCTAGATTATCTTGTAAAAATATAAGTTTATTTTTATTTTCTTGAAGGGAACACTACAACAGAAAAGGGGACTTTAAGACAATATTTAAGACACATTTTTGGTAAATTGACTTAACTTGATACAAAATAGAACTTGTGTATTGTCTTAAATATTGTCTTTAAGTAGGTGTCTCAAATTAAATTGTCTTAAAATATTCTATCTATAAAGACAATAGCTAGCACGCTTTAGAGAATTATGTAAGTTATGGTAGTCCGTAATTTATTTTAAAACAAATGCTCAAAACATAGTGGCACAATCATTGTAAAATATAAAATCATGCAGCTCATTTTTTTGGCTTGATAAAAATAACTCAATGGAGTTAGATCAATGTAACACCCATGTGGCATGACTCACACAACAATATAACTAGCAATTACACCAAGAGGTGTAAAGGAATGTCGATAGGAGGAGTAGGAGAATGTTGAAATAAAATTGAAAAAAGAAAACCTTTTGATAGTTAAGTGTTAGGAAGCACTCTAGTCCTTGCAATCCAATATCCCGAAGAGGAATTATTTGTGCCTTAAACCCTCACAAATAGTTTTTTATTTGTGAATATGAATAATAATAAATTAAAATTAAAATATATAAACCAACCAAAAATTAAAATAATCAAATCAATAGATATTAATCAAATTTAACAATCACAATGCTAAATTTTATTTCCTCTCAAAGATCTTAGTGGAATATATAAAAACTAATTGAAATTAAGGGAAAATGGTGATGAATGGGTTCATGAGTAAACAAGAAAATTTCAAGGCCATGTTACAGCCCCCTCAAAACAACTATCTATATTATTGTAACATGATGTGACAATAATAATAATCCCCGCATTCAAATGGTGTGCATAGATATATATTCATCTAAGTAGATGGCAAACCCAAATTTCTAGGTTTCGATACCTATTGTTTTAACACTTCAACCATTTCTTCTTATTTTTTTTTAGACAAAAAGATCCATTAATAATTAGTAGATAGTTTTTATGATAATAAAACAACGAGTTGCCTTAAGAAATAAATAAACCTTGTTGATCTTTATATCAATTATAGGTTTCTCCACAATGCCTATTCTTTTTGCAATTCCTTGTTCTCTTCTTTGAGTTATGTTGCTTCAGCTTCCAACTCAACAATATATGCATGCAAACAAGGAAAAATTATAAAGGATTCATATTCCTAGATAAAATCTAGCAGCAAATACCAGGTTTGTTAAACTGAGGGTTTTGTTAGAATGTTTTCGAAGACATAGTTGTGTTTTGAAAATAGAGACACACATCAAAAAACTGATATCAATGAACAAAACACAATGGTTATAGTAAAATCCTTTCATAATTATTCTCCAACAATATTTTATCAATCATAACCGACATTCTTATAAAATAAGACAAATAGATTGTTATGTTAGACATGACTCCTTAAGGAGTGAGAAGGAAAATCCCTTAATAGTTACAAAAATGTCAGGTCTTTATTGTTTATTAGAACAATAACATAAATAATTTGATCTCATAAGTAGTAACTCTGAATAGAATTTAATTAATAAAAAAAAAACAAATGAAAACAATAATAATTAGCCTTTATAGTTAAATAAAGAAAATTTGATAATATTCCACACAATGGAACAAGATAGAATACTATATCAAACTTTGAGAATGTTTTATATACATCCTTTAGGATACACTCTATCCATAAGACTCTTGGCCTCTAGAAAGAAATATAGGGTTCATGCCAAGCTTCTAACTAATGCATCTAGTTCACCTACTTCTGCATGCAACGTGACCTCCGCATATGCATATGATACCTTGCTCAATTAACGCTAACAATATATTGGAGGCGTCACATCCTTTGAAGAAAAAACTAAAATGGTTGTTTGTCTGTGTAACTATAAAGGATAAAAATGATGGCACTATAGACACAGAGGTTGGGTTTAATATAGAACCACAATAGCTATACTACCATCTATTTCTGCACATTTCTCTGAAACAATGGAATAAACATTTGAAAGTTAATAAATAATTAAGCATTTTCTCAAACTTAATCCTAAGAATCTTTGGATGATCATAAGTTTTGATTCCATGTTGCTTTTTTGTCTTGATGATTAAAAAAGGAAGGTGCTACCAATTCTGTCTCATTCAAGGAATTTATTTTTCATACAATATAAAACAATGTCATTATCTTAGTGAAATTACAATTTGAAAGTTTCAAATATCCACTATTTACATATTGGATTCCCTTTTCATATTCTTGGTTAGTTAAATATGTATGAAAGAAATTGGTTCTAAATTCTTGAAGGCAAGGAGAAAACTATATACGAGAAGCAATAGACTTGGTATGTATGTTTTACTTAGAAAGTATGTTATTCGTGAAAAAAAAATTCAAGAATCTTATAGATCTGTAAAAACAGTGAATAGAAGGTCTCAACAACCATTAGGTTGTAAATTTTTGACTGGATGTTATAGAATTAATTAAATAGCTAATGGCACAGCATGGATTGATAGAGGCATGGAACAACGAGAGTGCATTTCTTTATTAGAATATTCACCTACATAAATTATACTCTATTGTGTACTTATATGTTAATGCTCGAGACATAAATCATGGAGGTTATTAAATTTATCATGCTTAGCACTGAAATCAAACTTTACTCTCCGATCACCGTTAATGTGAGCATCTCTATATCACCATCATTATTTTCATTTTCTTCTTTCTAGCATTATATGTGTACACCTGCACTTAAACTCAGCATTTATTTTTTTAATTCTCTCACAGATCTCCATGAAATCTAACCTGAAAATAGATCTTATGGGAGACAAGCTCTACAAGCTAGCTTCTACGGTAATATAATACAAAACCATTGAATGATCCCAAGACAAGGTTTAAACGATAATTGAATTTCCAGTAAATATTTCAGGAAGCATATATGAAATATATTATGTACTAATTCTATGTTATAGTTCTAGAAAAATGTTGCTTCGGCTATGTTATAGTTCTACGAAAGTGTTACTTCAGCTTCTCTCATTAATTCCTTCACAAAAATTATACTTATCCACACTACAAGAGATTCGACCAATAGCAAATCATGCTAGCTACTCCACCTTGGTTATCGTGTTCTTTACTCTAACTTTGTTGGATTCTAGAAGATTCCTGGGGTAGTTCGATATACCATTGAGCAAAGAAGCTAACAAGGATTAATGTACCTTCTTCATACACGGTGTTTCACCTTTGCAGCCAACCTATGATGTATATTGTGGCTAAAAAATGCACTAAATGTTTCAATTATTAATATGTCTCTCTTATAGGAAGAGGCTCAGGGAGGGTACTATGTATGTAGGTTCGTTGTGATATGGGCGTACTACATTTGCAAGCTTAACCTAGATCCTGAGCTTTAAAAATATGACATGGTCTTAATATCCCATTTAAGATTTGAGAAATGTTATTTTTTAAGTAGTGGTGCAAAATTGTTGATAATGTTGGGATATGCAAGAGGTGCTATGTTTTTTGGTGCAATAGTGGAATTAGTAAAAAAAGTTAAATTTTGTGTTAAATGCGTATGTGGCATTCCATGGTGTATGGTAAAAACTACAAAAAAAAATGTGACGTGGATGCAAATGTTGTGATGCATAGCACCAAAATTGTTTTTACAAAAATTAAAAATTTATCATAAAAATATCAAAATTATTATTGTAATAATAAATTGCATATGGTGCAAAGTACCATAAAATAAAAAATGGTGAAAAAAAAAATTATTATAATTATAATAACATTGTAAATGGTGCAAAGCACCATAAAATATGAAATTCTTCAAAAAAAATAACTTCCTTTATTTAGAAAGGTTATATATTACCAAGGTTTTAAGATAGACTCAGAAGTTGTATTTGATAATTTAGAAGTTGTGTGCTCCTGAGTTTAGATCCTCTGAAGAGTTTTATTTTAGTAACAAAGAGAACATTTTGACCATCTTCTAATGCTGAAATCCAATTGCCATAAATCTATTTAATTTCTATCAAATGTACTAACACAATTGAAGTATCCCCTAGTGGCATCCAACAATTTTAATTCATTGTGTACAACAAGACTATGGTATCTTTTTGTGCTTACCTGCTTGGAAAAATGTTCGCTACATTATGGAAAGTATCAATTAAAAGTAATGGAATGATGTCTCCATTAAACCATTCATATGATTCGAATTTGATAGGGATAATAAATTTACATACATAATATCACTACTTATAATTTTCGTCAACATGGTATTGTTCATGTATATGAATCATTGCAATCTTTAAAAATTAAAATAAATGAATAAATAAAAGTTCTATGTAGTGTCATTTCAATTCCAAGCCTCAAAAGATTTTGTTTGAGTGAAAACTTCAGGATGGCATGATATTTAAAAACTATTAGTTTTTATAATCTATTATATATCTTTCTAATTATGAAAAAATATATTAAATTGATATCTTTCACATTAAATGAATAATTAAAACGAAGTAATAATAATATCCACATATGATAAAAATTTAAGTATATTATACAACAACCAAAACAATATAAGTATATAAAGAAGAGATAATTTAATGAAAGAAAATAAATGCTTGAATTGTTAATAGATTTATAATTCAAATATAGAAAAATATAAAACTATTGAAACTACTATTTAACATAGTAGAAAAGGTTCAACAAATTTTATTTTTTTCTTACGAGGCTAATAACAAAATGCATCAACTAAATTAGAGATAATAACAACCGTGAGTATAACTAACTAACCTACATAATCTTTATGTAAATTTTATGTTATTCTTAGTATTAAGTTGTATCCATATGTTATTATCAAAAAATCACTTTTCATTTATTAATATAATGAAATTCCTTAGGTGTCTTGAAATCTGTTTATTATGAAATATGAAAATAGTGAAACTGATAATTCATTTGAAATGATCTCTATTGTTCATTCTTAAATATTTTTCAGAAATTTTGTCACCACCTTCATGGAAAAATTATAAAAAGAAAATTATAAACATAATTTTGTTAACAAAAATATATAAATGAAATAAACAAAGAAAAACGCAAACAATAACTTCAATTGAATTGAAATAAACCATAAAAAGTGTATGCATTTAATGGTATCTCATAACTAAATTATCCTATTGATTTCAAAAATAACTCAAATGAACTAACAATAAGGTGGAAGCATGATTCAAAGTTTAGTTTCATATTCTCTTTCATCATATTGAATAGTTACCTAATACACATATAAGATAAGCTGAATAGGACTATAAATTAAATTATTTGAAATTTTGATTTGCATATATTTCTTTCATATTATGAAACTTTATATCGAACAAAAAAATTATAGGTGAAAACGTACCTCATAATCACTAATAGGATGAAATCCATATTTAATATTTTGATGAAAGAGAGAAGAGACACCATAGGCTTGAAGAAAATTATTTGTCATTTTTAGACATTTTAGCATTGAAAACCCACAATTATACTTTATATAACAATGAAATAGTTAGAAATTTGATTGTATAAAAATAAATTTTCTTTGAGAAGCATAATAAAGTATTAAGCTTACAATTTTTTTCTCTGCAGATAACATGCCACCTTTCCCCAAACAATGGAGTCTAGACAACGTGGAGGGTTGTACAATATGCACATATTTGTCTTTTCCAACCAAAGTTCCACTTTCCCTTTTTTTCTTAATAACCACCTCATTCATTAAATTTTACCACTCTCTTTCTCCTATGAAGTGTGGCTTGACTAGATTTTTGTTTCTGACCAATTCTCCTCTCAAACCATTACTAGTATTTTTAATAAATTCAAGAATGCTATGAATAATTTTTTTTGGATGTACAATTGTGGATGCTTTATGGATATGAGGTAATAACTCGTCCTTATTATATCTCTCTATGAAATGAAAGTATAAAGTTAATAATCCATATAAAAAATCTTAAAGTTTCTAGTATCATAGTAATGAAATTTAGGGAATAAAACACTGAGTAATATATATATATATATATATATATATATATATTAATATGAAACATGAACCATTTAGTATATAGTTTATGCTACATAAATTAATTATTAAATTTATGAAAACAAATAGTGTATGTGTTTTACCTTGATGACAAAAATCTTTAGTAATTGTAGGAAAAAATAATCTCAATGCTTCAGGGTAAAGTATGTCTCTCCATGTTCTCCCACCTTTATCATTTAACACTTTCCTTTTTTATAGAGTAAATTGTTGTTGTTTATAAGCCTTTCTATAACATTTGAAAATAAATGTTATCATTACCATTGTGCAAAACAAATCTAAACACCTCACCTAATAAGATAGAACCCTATCAAGATAGAATTGAATGTATTAAGGTTGCAGATTTTGAAATATTTATGAAATCTAATATATATGAATAGAATTTAAAAAATTAGTTCATTCATATCCTTCAAATTTCAAAATTATTCCAAAATCTAAAATGAATATAGAAAAACCATAACATAGATTAAATCATTGTTGTTTATAAGTCTTTTTATAACATTTGAAATTAAATGTTGTCATTACCATTTTTCAAAACAAATATAAACACCTCACCTAGTAGGATAGAACCCTAGTGAGATAGAACTGAATGTAATTAGCTTGCATGTTTTGAAATATTTAATAAAGAAAATGTAATACCTCAGGTTTCTATAATTTTATTTGACAATTGAACAGGTCCCAACAGGGTACAGTGGGTCCTAGTGGAAAACATTTGTGTGGAATTATTTATTATTTTAAATTTAGAAAATAAAATGGGAAAAATTATGTGCGATGAATAAATTGACATTTGAAATCTGAAAACTCAATCCATGAAGATGGATAAGGGTATAATACTTTCGCACAACTTCCAGAAATACTTGGAAGGAATAAAACAAGATACTAAAAGAATTAGATTTGGAGATAGATATCTAGTTTCCCCAATAAGGAGGAAAGTATTGAGAAGAGGTAGAATAAAGCTGGAAAAGCGAAAAAAAAGCAGCTTTTAAAGTACCTCTATAGAAAAAACAGAGGGAAAAACCTAGACAAAACAGGAAGAAAGAATCTTGAATTAACTAGACACGGTTAATGGAGACGGGTTAGGGAAAGAAAAGCTTAAATAAGATTCTCTAAGATAGACAAAAGTTTGTGTATGGCTGGAGAAAAGGATCTCTGCTCAAGTGTGAGTTACGGAGAAAGAACTCTACCATTGAGAGGAAATTAGTTAGACCTAAGTGGTATCCACACTAAATTGGCAATGGATTGTTAAATTATAATTCTCATGTATGATGTTTTGTGCATGATTATAAAATAGTTAAGATTAATGTGAAATTGATTAAGTTAAATTTGTGGAATACACATAAATTTAAATAGTATTGGTTACAATGATATAGAAAAGGCCCATACATTTAACAATTTTTGTTACAGTATAAATACTAAAATCCGTATGGTTGTATGGACAAAATCTGTTGAGATCCAACTCCGAGAGTGTCTAAACCCAGTGACAGGTTTAAATCTGGGGTTAGGTATCTAACAGGAAACTTCCTTATTCTAGTTAAAAAAATAGATTGCTATTATTAAACTGACTATGACCTCCAAAAAAAAATCACTAAGTGTAATTTAAATTAAATTTCTGATCTGATGTAGATAGATCTATACAGTTATAGCTAGAGTCTACTATATAATTACATACTACTGTATTAAGTACATAACATAATTTCAGAAATAAAAAAAATAGAGGGACAACCATAACATAAAAATAGTTCACTACTATTAACCAGAACTCTGAAATAAAACTATAAATACCGTTGAGATTTTATTTCTCATTTTTAATTAAATTTGGAGAAAATCTCATGTAGGTGACAACAATAGGATTTGTTGCTACATTGGCTCCATCAATTTCTGATGAGGAGTTAATGCATCCTATATTTGTTGTGAGAGAATTTATGAGTCTGTTGCCATTCATAGCTATAAAATGTAAGCCCGTAGAGGCAAGTGAGCATGATGAGGAATGTGAGGTGAGTGGAAGAGATGAGAAGATGATAAACTCTGCTATTGTATGTCTCCAGTTGATGAATGAGATTGTCGATGCCTTGTTAGGTGGACCTAGCCCAGATTGGTTGGGTGAACCATGTTAAAATCTCTATTTTTCATGGTTGAATGTTGTGTGTGTCTGTGTTTTATTTAAATATTTTCGCTGCTAAATTCTAACACTTGGTATCAGAGCGGTGTTAGCGCTAATACAAAACTGTAAGCTATTGCAGAATCTTGGTCTGCTGTGCTAGCCGATTTCATATTTGCCAAAAATTGGAACAGCCATGGCTGTTGAAAACGTGCACCTTGCAAATGATATGATCACTGTAATTTGTGTATTGGACCGTGAGGCTGGAGTGTTAGATATGTGTGTCAAAGACCAGATCTATTGTTGATCTACGTGGTCATGCACATGAACTGTTTCACACCACTGTAATGTTGAGCTGGGTTTAATTATGCTTACTGTGTTGTGTTGAATTCGGCGGGTTAAGTGTGGAGGAGTCACAGCACAATAAGCGTTCGGAAGCATTGAACGCTGGTCCATATGCTGATGTCTGTATTGATAAGCCGAGCAGAGGTGTCCTATCTTGTTAAACAATGTTGAACACTGCATTGAATGGTAAGTTCAATTATTTGTTCTAAATCGATTTGCTGAACGTGAAGAAGCTGGAGGTAAATTATCTGTTTAAATCGATCTATGAAAAGTCGATTTATTTAAATGCTGAAACGCTGCCATTAACTCATATCGATATATTTAAAAAGTGATAAATTAATTCATATCGATTTATTCAAAGGTTTTTTTGAAGTTTATTTTAAAGATCGATTTGTAGTTCTTAAAATCGATTTGTATAAATTGATTTGTGTATATCGATATGAGTGGTGTTTAAAGTAAAATCAATTTGCATTAAATTCCATTTGCACATGTTATTAAAGGAAAGGCCTTTTATAAGGTGAAGGGGATAGTTCTTTTTTAACTTAAGGGCATTTTTTTTTTAAAGGCAAGGGTATTTTTTAATCAAAATTATTTTTTGATTAAAATTTAAAATTAAAAAAAAAAATATGCATTTATTAAAAGTTGCAATTGGAGTTTTTTTGTGACACAAGCTAATAAACATGGAAAAAACAAAAAGTGCTCGTTTTGAGATCGAGAAGTTCAATGGAAAAAACAACTTCAAGATCTGGAAAGTGCAGATGTATGATTTACTTATGCAACAAGGCGTGGCGAAGGCGCTGTTGGGAAAATCCAAACAGCGTTACACCATGACCGAAGATGAATGGAGTGAGTTGGATGAAAGAGCACTAAGCAGCATTAGACTGTGTTTGGCGGATGATGTTTTGTTTAACATGGTGTCAGAGAAAATTGTTGCTGGTTTGTGGACAAAGCTTGAAAAGTTGTACATGACAAAATCCTTAACCAATAGGATTCTTCTGAAGCGACAGTTGTACAGCTTGCACATGGAGGAAGGTACGACGATAACTGATCATCTGAATACCTTTAATACTCTCCTCGTGAAATTAGAAAGTATAGAAGTAAAATTTGAATCAGAAGATAAAGCTGTAACTTTATTATGCTCGTTTCCCGAGTCATCGGATCATTTTATTACTTATATAAGTCATAGTTCATCAGAAACCCTTGAATTTGATGATGTTGTTGGAGATTTATTGTCTGAAGAAACCAGGAAAAGGTCAAATTCAAAAACCTCTACATCAGAAGCAATGATGGTCAGAGGTCGTTCTAAAGAAAGATGCTTCAGTAAGCACAACAACTCGCGTTCAAAATCGAAAGGGAAGAAGAGTAAGGTAAAGTGTTGGTTTTGTGGAAAATCAGGAAATTTGAATAAGGATTGTTGGAAGAGACAACAAACATCCAAAAGAGACTCTTCAACAGAGAAGAAAGAAGCAAACACGACAGATACAGGTTCGACATCCATTTTAGGTATGACTGATGAAGTGTTATAAGTTAGTTTGTCTAATCATGATCAACATTGGTTGGTAGATTTTGGTGCGTCAAATCACATGTGCATTCATAGAGAGTGGTTTAAAACTTATAAATCAATCAATGATGGATTTTTTTACAAATGATTCATGTAATATTGTGGGAATTGGAAGACCAGCTAAAATGTTCTTTGGATATCAAATAAAATTCTAAACCGATGTAAGACATGCACCGAACCATAAGAAAAATCTCATTTCACTATACCAGACATACTTGGATATAACCCTATTCAAGGTGGAGGAATGAAATTTTATAAAGTAATTTACTAGTCATGAAAGCAAAGAAGTGCTGAAATTTTACCACAGAAGGGAAAGCACACAGAGTCGACTACAAGCCCTCACAAAGGTCTGGAAACTTACGCACCCCATTCGGCTTATGGCATCAAAGGTTGGGCCATATGAGCGAAAGAGGATTAAAAATTTTATCTGATCGTAAGTTACTTCCTAGTTTAAAATCTTCTAAGTTAGATTTCTGCAAACATTGTCTGTTTGGGAAACAAAGCAAGTAGAAGTTTAAAACTGGAAAACATACTAGTAAGGGAATCCTTGATTATATCCATTCTGATGTTTGGGGTCCATCTCCTATAACCTCATATGGAGGATCGTCATATTTTGTATCTTTTATTGATGATTTCTCTAGAAAAGTGTGGGTCTACATGTTAAAGAAGAAGTCTGATGTATTCACAGTTTTCAAACAGTTTAGAGCATTAGTTGAAAACATCACTGGAAGAACCATTGAATGTTTAAGAACTGACAATGGAGGTGAGTTTACTTCAAAGGAATTTGATAATTTTGCGAGGACGCTGGGATCAAAAGACATAAAACCACTATATATACTCCTCAGCAAAATGGAGATGCTGAACGCATGAACAAGACACTTTTAGAGAGAGCAAGAAGTATGCTTAGTAATGCCAATTTGCAGAAGGAATTGTGGACAAAAGCGGTTTCTACAGCTTGTTACTTGGTAAATCGATCACCATCAACTGCGATAGGATGCAAAATTCCTCAAGAGGTATGGAAAGGTTATCCATGTGATTATTCTAAACTGAAAGTTTTTGGTTGTGATGCATATGCTCTAGTTCCGAAACATCAGCGTTCTAAATTAGATCCTAAATCAAAAAGATATATCTTTGTCGGATATGGGGATGGGACTAAGGGATACAGGTTGTGGGATCCTACTACTTAGAAGATCATCATTTACAGAGATGTTAAATTTAATGAATCTTCACTTGAAAATCCAAATGTAGATGATAAATTGAAACAGGATAATGTACCTAAGTTTCAACACCTTCAATTTGAAACCAGTTCAAATACTGGTGATAGTCCAAATGAACAAGTTTCATATTCAAATCATGAACAAGTTTTAGATGCAAATCATGAACGTGTTTCAGATGCTGATCATGAAGAAGTTTCTACGGACAATAATCAACAAATTGGAGAAGTACCAGAAACATATTTAAGGAGGTCTACGAAAATCAGACATTTTCCTAGAAGATATGATGATTATGTTACTTCAGTTGCTTTAACTGCTAACGATGATGAACCTTTGTGCTATCAAGAAGCTGTAGAAGGTTCTAACAGTGGTAAGTGGAAAGAGGCTATGAAGGATGAGATGAAGGCATTAGCCAAGAATGCCACATGGGATCTGGTGGAACTTTCTGAAGACAGGAAAACTGTGAGATGTAAGTGGGTTTACAAATTGAAGAAAGGTGTTGATGATACAAAAGACAGGTACAAAGTGAGGCTGGTTGTGAAAGGTTTTTCTCAGAAAGCCCACATTGACTTTCATGAGATATTTTCACCAGTTGTAAAAATTGTTCAATTCGAATTGTGTTAGCATTAGTTTCTTTACTTGATTTAGAGTTACAGCAACTAGATGTTAAAACTGCATTTCTACATGGAGATTTAGATGAGGAGATTTACATGGAACAACTGGAAGGGTTTGTTCAAAATCGCAACAATAAATTTGTCTGCAAGCTCAAGAAATCATTGTATGGTCTGAAGCAATCACCTCGACAATGGTACAAGAAATTTGATTCTTTCATGATGAGTCAAAATTATGTAAGAAGTGAATATGATCATTGTGTTTACTTTAAGAAATTAAGTAATGACATGTTCATTATCTTAGTGTTGTATGTTGACGATATGCTTTTAGCAAGAAAAAACATAATAGAGATTAACAGGTTAAAGGCTCAGATTGCTAGGACGTTTGATATGAAAGATCTAGGAGCAGCAAGACAGATTTTGGGCATGGATATTTTCAGAAACAGGAGAAATGGTAAGTTGTGGCTATCACAATAGAAGTATATTGAGAAAATACTCTTGAGGTTTGGTATGAACAATGTGAAGCCTGTTTCAGTCCCTTTTGCTTCCCATTTTAAGCTTTTTTAAAGTTTATGTCTAACACTAATGAAGAAAAGGAATATAGGTCTCAAATTCCATATGCCAATGTAGTAGGTTGTTTGATGTATGCGATGGTTTGTACTCAACCAGATATTTCACATGCAGTTGGGGTTGTCAACAAGTATATGGAAAATCCAAGAAAAGAACATTGGTTAGCAATGAAATGGGTGCTTCCATATCTGAGAGGCACAAGTGATTATTGTATCACTTATAACAACAATAGTGAATTTGTTTGCGGATATGTTGATTCTGATTTTGTAGGTGATTTGGATAAGAGAAGGTCAACTTCAGGGTATGTCTTTACTCTTGCAGGTGGAGCTATTAGCTGGATGTCAAAGCTACAGAACATTGTTGCTTTATCCACTACAGAAGTAGAATACATAGCTTCTTCATATGCTTGCAAAGAAGCAGTTTGGTTGAAAGGTTTGTTTGGTAAATTTGGTAGGTTGCAAGACAACATCAATTTATTTTTTGATAGTCAAAGTGCAATTCACTTGGCTAAAAATCCGGCCTATCATAGTAAATCAAAACACATACCTATCAAGTACCATTTTGTAAGAGAGGTTATCACTGAATGGGGAGTCTCTTGAAAAGGTGCATAAAAAGGAAAACTGTGCAAACATGTTCACAAAACCAGTTTTTTTAGAGAAGCTACAATGGTGTCTGGCTTCTCTTGGCTTGCAGAAAAGATAAAAATAATAATGAAACAAGGTATGCGGCTAATTGTTGTCAAGGTGGATATTGTTGAGATTTTATTTCTTATTTTTAATTAAATTTGGAGAAAATCTCATGTAGGTGACAACAATAGGATTTGTTGCTACATTGGCTCCATCAATTTCTGATGAGGAGTTAATGCATCCTATATTTGTTGTGAGAGAATTTATGAGTCTGTTGCCATTCACAGCTATAAAATGTAAGCCCGTAGAGGCAAGTGAGCATGATGAGGAATGTGAGGTGAGTGGAAGAGATGAGCAGATGAGAAACTCTGCTATTGTATGTCTCCAGTTGATGAATGAGATTGCCAATGCCCTGTTAGGTGGACGTAGCCCAGATTGGTTGGGTGAACCACATTAAAATCGCTGTTTTTCATGCTTGAATGTTGTGTGTGTCTGTGTTTTATTTAAATATTTCCGCTACTGAATTCTAACAAATACCAAAGTAGTCTTGTTCTAAAAATATATGGAAACAACTATGCATAAGCTATGGAAACTAGGATATCTATAGAAAAGACTCAGAGATATATTTTATTCTTAAACAATTAGCTAAGAATAGACAAGTAAAATTACATACTCATAGTGATATTGTATGTACGTAAATCATGCAAAGAAGAAATTCAATGTATAAAGATAATACTTTATGAAATTGATATGAGTTTTCTTAAATAATCATCTCACATGTGAACTCTACCCTGCTTAAGGAAAAACTGAAGGAAATACTTGAACAAACTTTATGTATTAACATGTGCATGAAGATAACTATTTACTGTTTCATATATTAGTACAGATCTAGAGAGAGTAATAAAGCTACATACTGTACCCCATAGAATTTAAACTTGGGTAAACACACACACACACACACACACACACACACACATATGTGTGTTAAAGCGGGTCCACACATAAATCGAATAGGGTTCGAAAAGTATTGTTAACCAAAAATGTGTTCTAACATAAATAAGCAGGATATAATTTCTTTATAATAGTGGATGAGAAATAATAAGTTGAAATGACAATATTAATAAAACTATCACAATGAAAATTTCTTCCATGATGCTACAGAGATATCATTTAAATTACAATCATTGGTTTCATAAGAGTCCTGATCATATTTTCAATTCAAATTTATAAACTTAATTGAGACAGTAAATATTATGAAGCAGAATATGTATAACGAAGAGATAACGATTTCTTGATAGTAAATTAAACTGAGGTAGCGATATAGAGCCACAAGGTTCTTTTATAGAGTATTGTTGAACACAACCCTAAGAACAAAAATAATCCAACAGAGTAATAAACACAGTTTGAGGGTATAATATTGAGGCACCTCAGCCCAAAAATTCCAACAATGTATATGTATGATTACATTGAAGAAGTACGAGATTACAACTATAGTTCTGGAACTAATCTCTGGAAAAAAAAACATAGACAAAAGGGAATTTTAAATTATGAACCCATGACTAAATTCCAGAACTGTCATGATGTTTGGTGACCAACCTTTATAATAAGTAAGAACGATTAATCTGAAAAGTAAAACCCAAAATCGAGACATTAAGTTTGAATGGGATAGCAAGGTGCGGTAGCTTGGGTGCTCACCTGCACATAACCATATCATCAGGTTAGTCATATGAAATTTTATAAGAGAATAGAACTGAAAATAAATCAATCAAGAAATTAAAACCTCCAATACCTTGTGAGTATATCATCCTGGCACCTAGTAACTAAACACAAAACCAACAATCAATTCACCCTGGCTCTGAGAAATCGTAAATCCTAAGTGATAAAGAATGGAGGAAAGCCATCAAATGAATAGAAACATGGAGGTAATGATAAGTTCAAAACTGAGGAGAGTAGTGGGATTTAATTTATTAACAACCACTCAAACCCAAATCGCACATTCTGGCTATGATGCCCTCATAATTTTAATAAACAAACATAAAATAATTTTCAATCTAGCATTAACGACGGGGATAAAAGAAAAACAAATCTTACCTGAGATGCTGAGAAGAACAAGAGAAATCGTAGCGAAACCCTAAAGTAGAGTATGTGGGAAGGAATTTGTCAATGGGCCAACATTACTCTATGCATAAAAATAATAGAGACAGATCAATAACAGAAAAATCTGAATGAGGGTTTAGGAAAAAAAAAGAATTAAGGGAACATGAGGATGATAGCATAATTCATACGAAGGTAAGCCATACCTGTGAGGAAACGTTGGAAGTCCATCTGCATAGATGAACTTCTGTCCATCCCTCAAAAAATCCGAACTTTGATAAAAATGCAGCAGAAAAGGATAAATGTCCAAATGAAAGATCTGAATGAAAAACACAATTGATATACAATGAAAACCCTAACACATAACTTTCTCATCATCGTCCACGTGGTGATGGATCCGGGGTCCTGCCTTGGATCCATGCTAGGAAAGGCACGCCAACAGAGTGGGGTAAATGAGTGCCATAACATTTATGTAACAGCATCTCGAGAAAATCCACATCGAGATTTTGGGTGTTAAAAATTGAAATGTGTAAGTTCCATTAAATCAAATACATTTCCTGATCATTTCCAAAGATATTCGACAGTAGCACCATCAATACACACTTACCATAAAGTACCATGAGGTGTACAGGGGTAGAGAAGTAATGTGTGAAGGAAATACTTTAGCGTTAAAGCGATGATTTGCATAGTTATGAGGTCATAATTACTCCTATTATAAAGGTAGTAACGAAATGACAGTTGAACTAGTATCAAATAGGCAGTAACCATAAGTTTATGGGAAACACAAGGATCCATTGTTAAAGCAATGAAATCACAACTAGTATAGTTGGGGTTCAACAAAATTATCGTTTCACATTGGTGGGTATCAAGGGGAAGGCTAAGGTGTGTAAAAATAAAAATTCAAATCGAATATTATAAGGATGAATAATGCTGGAGTTATAAATATAAGTTTTAATTTGACAAATAAGAAGGTGGAGGTAGAAGTGAAACCCCCGGTTATAAGATCCATGTTATTGTAGTAAAGCTACAAACCACTACACTCTAATTAAAGAGAGATTAAAATATATATATTAATGAGTAGTTCAAAATTAATATATATATATATATATTAATGGGTTTTAATATTTTTGTAAGAGTAATTAAAAGTTTATACATAACTATTTTGTTCCTTAAGTATAGCATGGAAAATTCTATTTATTATTTTTACAGATTTGTAAATCGAATTACTCAAAGTAAGTTAGGGAAATGATAAGGAATAGTGTTATGAGCAGAGTACTGTCACACTGGTAAATAAATCTTTAGAAAATAAAACAGTTGGAAATTATGTCACTGATAGAATTTCGTCGAATTGTGACGAAGATGTAAAAAGACGAAATTACTAGAATAGCATAAAGGCTCTTAATAATATTCATTGGTGAAAAATGTTATAAATAGAAAAAAAAAAAAATTTGGTTGAAAGGAGAGGTTCAACCGCAAATTCATTCCCTCTATCAACGCTTATTTATCCATTTTTAAAATTATTTATCCATTCTTAAAATTATAATGTAGTAATGAAAAAAATAAAGGCAAGATTTATAGTTGAGTTTTAGAGACTGAAATAAAAAAACAGATTCGGATTCAACGCAAAGAAATAAAACAAATCATTGAATATTAAAAGTCTATCTAGTTGAGTAATAAAAATTTACCTTTTTCTTTATGATAATGAACATCAAATATTTATCTATATTTTTCAAAATATATAGTGAATTATCTATTTTTAAAATAATAATGCAGAAAATATTTTATCATCAAATACACATTTTATGATATTACTCTATTTTAAAAATCTAAAATTATGATACAAAAATCACAAAGAAACATTTTCATCAAACAAATACTTGTCACCAAGCATTCAAGACTACACTAGGAGTTGATACTGGTGACCAAGCTTGAAAGACCACACCAGCTATCAATGCCCTTCACCAAGCACAAAAGAACAAATCCAAATTAACAATGGAGATGAAGATTAGGTAGATGAGTGTGAATATATGTTTCCAAAAAAAATGGAGGGAAATGTTTGGACTTTTTACATATGGAGGGAAGTAGTGGGATTTCATCTTCAATTATTAAGTTTGTCTTAAATTTTCAATGTTTTCTTGATTTTACATTAAATTTCTAATTTTTATTTAATTACTAGTTTTATCTCCAATTACTAATTGTTAATTTTTATATTTGTTCTAATTTACTAATTTTGAAATTATATGGAATAATTACCTATATCAAACAATACCAAAAGGTAAAAAGAAAATCACATGTTTTTTTGAAGAATTTTTATTTCATACTATGCTCCAATTATAAATTATTTTATACCTTGTCATAATAAGGCTCAATTTTTAGTATTACACAATGTAGGATTCGTACAAAAAATTAGGAATTTGCAATTATGAAATTATCTATATACAAATTCACATAGTGGAAGTCTCATTTCCTTTTTTATCATGTGGCCACCATAATTTTTAATCCATTTTTTTATGTCGTTTTCTTTGTTTTTCACATTGACATATAGAAATTGGTATAATGCTCTTCATTTTAATACATTATGGATGAGATGAAATTAAATATTCCTATGATTATTCAAAGGTGCATATTTTAATCCTCAAAAGACTTATTGGAATTGAAAAATAGATGCTCCTTTCCTCTAAACTCAAAACCTACAGGTATGGGACTTTAGGATATGTCTAATTCACTTATACTTCCACTATCTAAGATATTGACTTATCTTAGCCCATAACATTTCGTAAATTAGATTAGATTTATATCATTTTCCTCACTAACAATCCGTGTTTATATATTTGAACTATAAAGGGAAGGTTTTCTATAAAACTAGTGGTGGAAAATATGGATTCTAGAAATATTCTATAAAAAATATTTTCAAACTAAAATATTTTTATGGTTTGTGGAATTGGATGAAGTAAAATAATGCAAACTCCAAGAAATATATCTTGAGATATGGAATACTTTAATAAACTATCATGGCCACTATAAAGCTCCATATTTCCTATGTTTTAAGATGCAAGAAGGATTGATTTCATGACCTAATAGTCTTCAATGATAATTAGAGTCATGTAAATTCACAATATTTTATTCCAAAAGACTTATTTTTAGTGGACTCAAGGCATTAGGGAGTTGCATTCAATTGTCATCAAGAGAGTTCCCACGATTTATGAGTATTTTATCTATATAAAATTTCCCTTGGCGCCCCATCCTTCAAATTTTAGTTGTGAATTACATAAAATTTTTAAATCTAATGATGATTGAAGAATGGTTTTTCCAAAATCTCTTAATGAGGGTATTGATTTCCTCTTATTTCAATTTTCTCAAGCACGATGTTAAATACTCATTATTTAATAATATTTTGTTAAACAATGTGTCAACATATTTTTTTTGTTGTTGTTGGGAATAAGAGTGATTGGTTTGGTGGTTTAAGAAACATTGAAATAGTTTCTCTCCATGCAACTTAGCTTCAAAAACTATTTTCGCTGAAGGAAAGCTATATACATTCCTAACAGAATAAATTCATTTCATATGAAGATTAAACATAAACCTAGACCTATTGTATTCCTACTCTACTAAATTTCTTTGCCTTTACATTGATGTGGAGTGATATCATATTGACAACATTACCATAGAATATTTTTTTTTGAAATTTACATAAATAGATTTGAGGAAGGCTCAACCAACCATTCTTTCAACACTATACTCTCGATGAGGTATATCATATCAAAGGATTAGCTACCCTTTTCTCAAATATGGTATTTTGGATGTTATTCATGTATATTAAGGATTCATTAATGATTCCGCCAAGGTAGTGTCATCAAGGGTGTGTATTACTTGGAAGGGATGACTCACACTTCTACAATTATGAAACGAGCTCCAAAAATTGAAGAAAAGAGAGATAAAAGCCTTATAAATAAGCAACTTTGAGGGGTAAACCTCCTTAACATTACATAAATTAACAATTCTTGGATGATACAAAGTACAAAACCCCCTTTCTAGATATAGGAGTCCATGGGGCCACAATATAATCCTAGCCAGCCTAAAAATAATAATGTAAGGGCACAATAATAACAATATGGGGGTTACAGGGGTACAAAAATAACAATAAGGGAGCTACACTAACAAGAATAAGGGGATACACTAGTATTATAGGGACCTAACATGCCCCTCTCCTTCAAACAAGTATTGCCCTCAACGCTTGATTATTTTTGGATTCTTCTGTATAAAATTCTGATCCTCCCATGTGGAATATTCAATGGGTAAGTTCTTCAACTTGATTAGATACTATTAAATTGATCGATTTGGTAGTTTTTGAGTTCTTGTTTTTGTGACTGCTTCAGAACTTCTTTCGCTGCGATGTTGATCTTCTTGTTGTTTCATTCAGTTCTGCACCAAAGTTAGGTTATCCTTTGAGATTTGGAGAACTTGTTGTCGATGCTCGATGTGATCTTACACTATTTTATCATCCATATTAGATTTCATTTGATCCTTCAAACTTTCCTACTTAGCCTCCATTTTTTATTTTAAACCATCTATGTCATCTTTGATTTCTCTTTGTAAGATCCAAATTTGTTGCACTTGGTTCCATAATTTTGACATCTCATACTTCAATTCTTCCTCCTCATGCATCATACTATAGTTTTATGAGATATAAATGGGTGTGGAATGATTTTTGGAAACCATTATAGAACCCAACACTAACAAAAATTCTTCAATATGCCCTTGGAATCACTTCAAACTGATTTTTCAAACATTCGTTATGCAATTTTAAAAAACAAATATAAACGTTTTTCTTGCTTTTGACGAGCTCGATATTGAAACTAATGTATAGTTGTAATTTGAGATCTTCAATATCGGAAATTTGGTCCTATAGTAGACATATGTAACTTCATTCTAAAGCCATAGTTTTGACCTGATTTGAATTCTTCAAGGCAAAGTTATGCCCGATCTCCCACAATGTCCTAATTATGGACTGGTTCGGTAGAGCGAACCTGTACGGCGTGCCATGTGCCACAGTTTCCTCCTTCGGCTCTGAAATAGATACACAAGAAACTATAGTCCATGCACTTTTGGCCACGTTTTACATAATTCCAATATGATGCTCAGAGAGAGAGTTAGGATGATTTTCCCATGGTCACCTCTTTTAGATGAAGTTTGGGAGCTTGAAAAAACCCTAACTTCCATAGATCATATCTCCAAAAATATTGCGAACCAATATCTTAAATTTTTACACGACGTCCCTCTAGATTTTGGTTTCTCTTTGTACAAATTTCAGCTTCTTAACCCCCATAGAAAAAACGTTATAGAGAAAATTCAACGATGGTCTGTTTAGGTGAAATTTGGGAGCCTAAAAAAACCCTAAATTTCACAGATCATATCTCTGAAAATGTTTCGAACCAAGATCTGAAATTTGTACACAACGTTCCATAGGATTTCATCTTCGCTCTATAAACATTTCAGCTTCTGAACCTTTGTAGAAAAAATTGTTATAGTGAAAATTCCACAATGACCTATTTGGAGCAGCAAAACCTTAGAATCTAAAGCTCTGATACCAAATGTTATGAAACCAGCTCCAAAAATAGAAGAAAAGAGTGATCAACACCCTATAAATAAGCCACTTCGTGGGGGAAAAATCCTTTACATTACATAAATGAAAAATTCTTGGATAATACAAATAAAAAAACCTCATTTCTATATATAGGAGTCCATGGGGCCACAATATAATCCTAGCTGACCTAACAATAATAATGTAGGGGAACAATAATAACAATATGGGGGTTACAGGGGTACAATAATAACAATAAGGGAGCTGCAATAACAACAATAAGGGGATACGCTGGTATTATAGGGACCTAACATCCACTAATATAGTATTTTATTAATGAATATGAGAAACAAGAATGGTTAATTAACTGTTACTGAAATATTTTATTCACCTCCCATATCATATAGAAGAAGCATCGGTCAACATTTCCTTCATGATAGTATGAATAAGGAGGTGGATCACTTAAAATACTTGGTTAAACTTCCTCCAAAATAGTAGCCTCAAATAATATAACCATATGGAAATATTCCAGGTAAGGGTTACATAACCTATCATCTATAACAATACCCTCAAGGAGGAAAATAAATTGGAAGCATTGATCAAGCCTTCATCAAATATGATATTTTGGAAATGATTCATGTATAGGAAGGGTTGATTAGCACTTTCTCTAGGGTAATATTATTCACATAAATGAATGGTCTATTGAAACATCGAAGGGTCAGTTGACCCTTCCACCAAGATAGTATTTTATTGAAAAATATGAGAAAGAGGAAATGTTGGCTAACCCTTCTGAAAGTATGGTATTTTCCTCTTTCATAATCTAGAGGAAGAATCAACCAAAAATTCCTATATGATAGTATGACTAGGATATGGATTACATATAAGGGTAAACCAACCCTTCCAACATGATATTAACATAAAATATTATAGTCCTTCAGAAATATTCCAAAGGTGGATTGGTCGACCCTTCCTTTAGGACAATAATCTCAAGGATGGAAAAAAAGTGGAAGGAAAAACTAATGACATTGACTTAGAAGGGTTAGCATATACACTTCCTCCATGTTACTAACCTCGACTAATATAATATTAGAAGAAATATTATAGGTCAGAATTAGTCCTCTTCTCATATATGATAGTGATCTCAAGGAAGTAGGTGAAGAGAAAAGGTTATCGAACCATTTCTCAAATATTGGATTTTACTCATTATTGATGTAAATGAAGGGTCAAATCATGCTTCACCTAAGATAGATAGTTCGATCAATGAGGTGGATAACATGGAAGAGTTGACCAACCCATCTTCCAAGATAACATTCTAAAGGAGATAGAAAGGGTATACAGGTTAGCTGATCCCTCCTCTAAAATGGTCTTTATGTGATGATCAATGTCAAGGAAGTGTCTACCGAGCCTTTCTTTAGGATAGTAGTATTGTGGAGGTGGATAACATAAAAATTATTATAATACATCCTCTAGGATAGTACTCTTAATGATGCAAATGAAGAGGAATGGTTAACCGACCCTTCCTCAAATATGGAACTTTGGTCATGATTGATGTAGAGGAAGGATCAACCAACCTTCCCTCCCTAATAGTATGATCAACCAGGTAGATCATGTGGAAGGGTCAATTCACCCTTCTTTAAGGATAATATTCTTAAGGATGTAGAGAAAGCGTAAGTATTATCTTACCCTTCCTCCAATGTGATATTTGGGTGATAATAGGTATTTGGTATTTGTTATTTTACTGAGATTTCTTGATGGGATCAGTTATTTTTAGAGATAAAACATTGAGGAAGTTCAATTAATGGAGATGCATGGTAGTGATATATGGTTTATATGTGTCCCTAATGTTAATACTAGGATGTGACATAGAGTGCAACATGGTGGAGTAGGGGGTAGCTATGTGATACATGAGTTGCATTGAAAACATGGGAAATAAATCAATAAAGTGTGAAATTTTTTTCTTCTTGAACCCAATGATGAATGAAAAATGGATTTAGTCAGGATTTTGAAGTTTAACTATGAAATTTTGGAGTTTCCCCATTGAGTGGTGCATTCAGATAATCATTACCCCTAGTTTATGGAAAACACCAATTAGAAATTGCGATGGATAAGCATGATACTATATTGATCGGAAGGATGATGCTAATTTCTGATGTTAGTAGAGGATGCATGGAATAAGCACAAAATAACACATGGACCCAAAATAGGGGTGATTCAATGACATAGTACTGCCCTATGGAAAAGAATATGGTGACCATGTGGAAAGGGAATTTTCCAAGGACTAAAAAATCCATTTAAGTGTTAGGAGGCCTTGATTTTAGACCAAGTGTAGTCTTTAAAATTTATGTTTGTTAGGGGGTTAAAGTAGAGAAAGGCATCAAATAATTTCCATAAAAACTTCCCTTCGAGGAATATTTTTCCTCCCTCCATCATCAAGTTCTGATAGTTGGACTTGATGAGATGGCGACATCAACCAGGAAGAAAGTCCAATTAAAAGAATTAATAGCTAACACATCAACAAGATGTCATACAACTGATAAAATTCAATCATGTGGAAGTTAATATAGTCATATCCCCCTTGAGGAATATTTTCTCGTAGGTTTTTTCTAAGCCAACCATAGAAACCAATGGACGATTTTGATGGGAATGAAATTAAGGTGATGTCAGCCCAATAAGAATCATAGGTGATGTCAGCCCAATAAGAATCATAAGGAGGGAAAGGATAAGGTTGATTTAATAAGCAAACAACTTTTGGAAAGGGCCCATTAGGGAGGGTAATTAAGAAATATATTTCCCCCAACTTCTAGGAGGCTTGAGGAGAATTGTTGACGATGGAAACAAATAGGTCAAGGTACTAGTAATTGAGTCATGATTTCACACTATAGGCTAAAAAAATTGGCTAATAATAGGAATAGACATTGAGGAAAAAAATCATATTGTGAGGAGGTATTATGGCTCTATCAAGGCCATGGTCATTGAATTTTAAGATCTCACGCTACCATTATAGCTATATGGTGGTTGTTGAATACACTAGCACAAAATATATTTCGGTGAATAAAGGAATGATGCCTAAGCGAAGGGTCACCAATGTGTAGAATGCAAAATTGGTCATATGAAAGGATGATGATGTGGTGTATGAAGATGGAATAAATCTCAGTGATGCTTGAGAAAATTTATATTTCTCTTCCAGCCTGTAGACAAGACAACAAGGAGACTATTAAATGTAATAGCTAGTATCAAAGCTTGAAAATTATGTGCCCCATTTAACGAGGAAACTAGGTGTGTAAAAGGCGAATTTAGAAGTCGAAGGGATTGGAGGAAGGTGACCCAAGGGTCATTTGATTATGAGGACCTAGTGTTAGAGGGGGGTTGGGGGGGGTATATTTCTTGTTCCACAAATTGTGAGTGTTTTTCATATTTGTTTAAATCATGCACATGTTTTGTATTTCTTTTAATCACACAAGTGATTTTAAAGAATAGTTTTTTTATGGGAGATATAAAATAGGGAAATTTTAATTTTAATTCAATGACAACGTGTTTCATAACACCTAAACCTTTCCTCATCATAAATGTATGTGTCACCTCTAATCCATGTAGGTGACTTCCCTGGACTTAACTTCACTGAAAAAAAACCTAGATGTTAGAGCGTAGCTAAATAAGATAGCACTGTAAATAGTTAGTGCTTTTCATTTAGAATAAAAAATATGAGATAAATTTACCTAGCCCTCTATATTGAAACTCGTGTGATACTGACAGTTGTCCCTTATTTAATGAGAATGCATTAGATCAATATGTATTGCACCTTGCTTTGGGATGCATGCTAGTATTTAGGTGTTTTATTCTTGGATGGATCATTTTATCCTCCCAACTCTCTCTCTCTCTCTCTCTCTCTCTCTAAACATGTCTATCTTCTCCTACCCATCGCCTTCCCCATCTCTCCACCAATTCCCCTTTTATTTTCCTCACATTGTCTCCATATATTTGTCACTCTCCCTTCTCATCTTTCTCTCTCCATCCATCCTTGTCTGTTTCCATCACAATCCTTCCCTGCATTCCTCCCTCCATATCACACCCTCTACCTCATTCGCTTTCTCCATACCTCTCATTCCCTCTCTCTCTTCCTACCTATTTGTCTAGTTCATCCCAATTTCTCTCTTAAAACCCCTCCCTTGCTATATATAATATATAGTAATTTATGGTATATAATAAATAAGATACAAATGTATTATTAATACTATAAAATGTATAAAATTGATAACAATAACAAATTATAAAAATACATACATACATATATGTAATCAAATAATAAAAAATATACTAAGTATATATATATATACTTAGTATATATATATATATATATACTAAGTATATATATATATATATATACTTAGTATATTTTTTATTATTTGATTACATATATGTATGTATGTATTTTTATAATTTGTTATTCTTATCAATTTTATACATTTTATAGTATTGATAATACATTTGTATCTTATTTATTATATACTATAAATTACTATATAGCAAGGGAGGGGTTTTAAGAGAGAAATTGGGATGAGCGAGACGAATAATATATATATCTATATATATCTATATATATATATATATATATATATATATATATATATATATATGATATGATATGATATGATATGATGTTTCAGTTGTTAATTGTTAATCCTACGGTTGAAACAAAATTGTAATCAACGATTCTTATTTCATATAGGATTTCAATGTATGATTATGTTAATGGTAAGTTGCATTCAAATGAAATAGGACAGTAGACATGTCAGCTAATTCAATGTTCTACATGTCATATTGGACTTCGATGTGTGCACAATATAGCATGAATTTTCACTTCTATGAGATTGTACAGTTGCAAGTTAGCATGATCAACGACTCTATCGCATATCATATTCCAAAGATATTGATGATTAATCCTAAGTAAATTTAATCTATGGTGATTAACCTCCATCGAGAGGTGAGTTGCATATTGAATATTGAGCGGGACCCTCTTAGAGTGTATCCATTACCTTTTTTTTCAGAAGAAAAAATACGTTGTCTTTTATATATTTAAAAACAAGAGTACATATACATAGATATTTGCCTTTTATGCTCATCGTAAGTGCTACAAAAAAATATTAAGTACTCTCTGCCTATCCCTTTCATTCAGAATATTGGTCCCAGAAACAAAAAAACGAAACTCTAACGCCAACTGCCACTTGCATTCATTCATATGAATCTAATTACCATAACAAAAATAACAGATTGTAGTCATAAACAATCCTTAACAAAAATATATTGTCTTTCATGTTGGCAACGCCAAAGTCATATCAATTACGAAATATCGATTACCGATGAGTACATATTTCACATTTAATATGGTTGGTATTTGTATTAATAAGATAGTGTTTTCCTGATATTTACATAAAATAACTCATTTTTCATACATGTTAATGTCATTATACACTATAATCATTCCAAGTTAAAGGAAGAACTCTTTGAAGTCAACTTTATCATCTTAATTAATTGTGCAGTATTCCAGGTAAGTAATTATTAGCCTTCTCTGTGACTTCTCATTTGAAAAACAAGATGTTTGGTTTGAAAGTAGCTCATACAATGGGAAAGATGACTTCCAAGAAACTAAACGGAATTCTAGTCGATAACTTAGATCCTGGTAAGATCCAATTCACTGCATATGAACAAGGCTTACTAGTAAATGTTTGTTTTTTCAACAAAACCTAGGCCTACTTCAAAGTAAGGATCATTTTGATATTTTGGATAAATCATTGATATGTATTTATGAACCTATACATTGTAAGTTATCATGTTTCTTTATTGGCATAACGTAATATTTTGTAAGGTTAAAAAGTCAATATTTTCTCATACTGTGAAAAACATGATTACAGTGATAACTCAAATATCTATGTAATAGACAAGAATTGATCTTCATGGATCAATACCGTCATAATGTCAACCTTTTCTTGTTTGAAAACTTATATATAACGCACAGTATTTTCAATTATACTTCATCTCCTTCACACATCCTAGAGATATCTTACAAGGAAAGGGATATGATTATCATTATGATACAACATCATGTATCAAACTCATATCATGAGAAAATTTGCTAATATATAGTTGTTATAATTCATGTTTTTTCCAAAGAGTGACAAATAGAACGATTACAACATAACCATACAATACAATAAAGAAATATGAGTCAGTGCGAGAGTCACAATGCTACATAGTGTGAGTCACAATAATATAGCCACAAAGATATGGAAGAGTGAGTCACAGGATTATAAGCACCGGATAGAAGCAAACAGTTCTTTAACTTAAATATGTACTCTCTCTTTTTTTTAATTAATGAAAGAATATGGTTTTTTTTCTTCTCAAAAAAAAAAATCGGAATTAAAATAGTATTGAGCTTAAAAACAAAACAATTCTAAACTAATTGTCCAAGTATTTATCGATATTATAGCCAAGATGTTAGGATTATCGAATTTCAGCAAAGACAACAGAATAAAAATTCGAAGAATAATTTTTGACAAGGTTAGAGGAAATAAAAAACATGCATTGAACATACGTTGTTTTCAGCTATTGTGCGGTCTAGACGAGGAGGCTTACAAAATTCCTCCGGCAACGATGAGGTGCAAGAACTCTTCTAGCGCCAATCAATCCTACGAAAAAACCAAACACAAATTACTATATTCTCGAAAAAACCAACAAAGAAATCCATAAAAAACAAAAATGAATCACAATCATTCAACAGATAGTGAAATGCGCGGTTATGGTTCCACCTGAAGAACTGCACACCAACGAAATAACAACGTAAAAAATTATGCAACAGGCTTAGGTTGTCATATATATAGAATATATTTTTTTAGAAAATTTAACCACGAGATTCAATCTAATCTTGTAATGTACTAAAACAAAATATTGAACCCTTATACAACTTGCAGAAACAAAACATGATCTCACAATCACATAACAAGTAAGAGAAAGAGACAATCAATCGCACCACAGAAGATTTATCTAGTGAAGCTACATTTCTTAAAACCCCTCTGTTTGTATATTGTATAAAGTCAAGATCATGAAACAATAGAATTTTTTTATATGTCAGAGAGATTTATGCACTCTACGAACTATCTCACTCTAATCTAGGAAAAATCAGTCGATTTCTAGCCAATTCTCAGCATCTCTCAGCCCACCATTTTCACGCATTCTTGGAGGAATTGTCGCCATATTAAATAGGAAATTCCCTTGAATCGATTTTGCAATGAATCCTTGGTATCCACGTGACTTTATAATTGTCCCATATAATTTTCTAATTATACAATTGATATTTATCATCCCTTTAACCTCAGTCTCAGCTGGGCCTTCCTTAGAACTGACATGCAACAACTATTGATAGCGAATTATCAATTAACCAATTGATCAATAATTGTTAATTAAATCATATTTAATTCATTAGACCTCTGACTAACTCATCTCTGAGTTAGAAATAGTTAAAATGATTTTAACTCAATTAATTGAGTTAACTAATTACAACTCAAAAATAACTGCAACTCGTGCCCTTTACATCATGGGAGAAATCTACATGCCACCTCTCTGACCCTCAACTCAAATTTCCAAAGCTAACTCAGTCGTTCTCACTTCGTTAACTAATAAAAGTTTTCATGAGATGAAATTACAATTTCTCTTCCAATTTAATTAAGGGAAAATTAAATTAGAAGGCCCCTTGGGATGCCATTTCCTCGTTCCATTTCAACACTCCCTATCAACAAGAAGGGGATTATTTTATACCCTGATCCTGCCTCTGTGGAACTAAAATTTGCTTCTTGCCAACTCCTCTATCAATATGTTTTCGTCCTGCTCCTCCGTGGGAATTTAATCTAATGACATAATCCACTCTGAACAAAATATCTAAGATGGTGATACTAGATATCAATATTCTTGGAACTATAATGGAATACTAGATTAAGCGAGAGTTTGATGAAACTATTGTTATCACAATGTATCACTGTCGAATCCATCTATTGACCAAACAAATAAACAAGTATCTTCCTCATCGATATGGCCTTGCATGTTTCCTGATTGGCCGCCATGTACTCTACCTCTATTGAACTAAGTGAAACTGATCTATATTTCCCACTATACCAAGAAATTGCTACTAATCCTATGTTGCAGATGCCTCCCGATGTGCTCTTCTTATCGGATGGACTCCTTGCCCAATATACATTAGTGAATCCTTGAAACTTTACTCCCTTTGTCCTTCTATACCATAATCCATACTCTATAGTACCTTTGAGATATCTCAACACATGCTTACCTACCTTCCAAAATATCTTGGTAGGATTAACCATAGCTTGGCTCATCTGGCTAACTATGTAGCATATGTCGTGTCGTGTGTTCACCAAACACATGAGTGAACCCACGAGGTGCCTATAAATAGTAGCATCCACTACTTTACCCGAAGTAGCATACTCTTAACTCCAATTTCCTATTATAGGAGTCTCCATGGGTTTGCTTCCCTCCATGTGGAACTTCCTCAGAATATCCTTGAAATACTTGTCGTGAGATACAAATAGCTCCCCATCTCTTGGCCATATTTCCAATCCAAGGAAATATTGCAAGAGACCCATCTCAAATATATCTTGCAAGAATCCTTCATCTCAAATTATCTTGCAAGATCCTCTTTGTAAGAGTTTATGAGATTCTCATCACCTGTTAAAATCAAATCATCAACATATAGTACAATAATCAAAATTTTACCACCAACCACAATATGATATAGGTTCTCATTTTCTTCACTCTTGGTGAAGCCAAACCCAGTAAAATAGATGTCAATCTTGGTCTACCAAGCACGAGGTGGTTTCTTCAACCCATATAGTTCTCTCTTGAGTCGTAACACATGCAACTCCCTATCTAAGGTCTCAAAACCTTCCAACTACTCAAGTTACACTTCTTCCCCAATAGCTCCATTCAGAATTATTGTCTTTACATCCATATTATGTATCCTCCATCCCATCTGTGCTAAGAGTGCCAGGATGGATATAATATATGAGCACCTTGTGACTGTTGCAAATTCTTGTCATATTCAATCCCCTCCACCTGAGAGAACCCTCTAGCCACAAATCTAGCCTTTTGCTTCTCCAAATTCCCACCTGCTTCCCGCTTCACTTTGTACACCCACCTTGATCCTAAAAATGACTTCCCCACTGCTCTTGGGATAAATTCCCATGCACTGTTTCTGATAATGAAGTCATACTCCTCAACCATGGCATCAACCCACACTGGCTGATGCATTGCTTCCTCAAAAGAGGATAGATCTATCTCAATACATTCACTCATAAGAGCCATGTATCTAGTGTACCATTGTAGGAACCTTCTCTCCCTGAATTGTGATGTGGGGGCTCCCACATTCTCTCTCGCATCCAAAATTAATCTATCAGCCTCTCTTGTGTGCTTCCTTCCATCTCTAGTGGATGGCTCTACGTGAGTGGTTTCTACCACTCTTTTCTCCTCTATTTATGGTTTCTCCATATCTTGAGGTTAAACCTTTGTAGCTAATAGCTCCTCAAATGCATTCAACTTGAGCTCCCTTTAAAGGGAAAATCACATGGCTTTATATTCATCAAAATTCACATCTATTCTAACCAATGTCATTTCTTGCATTGGAAATTACACATGATAGTTGTGAGGTGTATCAGTATACCCAAAAAATATCCCCAACTTTGTTGTTGGCTCTATCTTGTTCCTAGCATCTTTGGTCATGTGGAAATAAACACATGAACTGAAAATTTTAAAATACAACACATCCAATCCCTTACCTGAAAAAACCTCCTTTGGTGTACTCATCGCATGTATTATATGATGACTTTTGTTCTACACAAATACTATTGTATTTCATGCTTCCACCCACATATGCAATAGTAGGCTCTGATCATGTAACATAGCTCTTGCTTCTCCCACAATATTTTTTTTCTTCCTTTCTACAACCCCATTCTATTGTGGGTTATGAGGTGCAATCAATTCTCTTTGAATTCCTTCTGAAGCACATAAGTTCTTTAATTTGTTAGAGATTTATTCTCCACCATTGTTGCTCCTCAAAGCCTTCACCATCTTCCTTGTATATTTCTCTACAAGTTCCTTAAACTCAAAAAACTTGCAGAACATTTTATATTTCTTTTGCATTAAGAAAATCCAACACTTTATTTAAAAATCATGAAAAAAAATCACATTATACATGTGATTTGTTGTGGAAGCTATTGAGACAATCTACACATGTCTGAGTGAATTCTCTCAAGGATCACCTTGGCTTGGATTTCCTTATCATGAAATGTGGCTTTGGTATACTTCCCCAACGTACACCCTTTACTTGTGTCTCTCTGTACAAGTGCACCCTTTGGAAGTCCTATATAAATATGTTACAAAATATTCAAAGCATTATGGTGTATATGGCCCAACTTCCTATGCCATAACTCACCGATGTCTCGGTTCTCCACATTCTCTTCTTTAGTGCTCAGTGTTTCTCAATATTCAACATCCAGTTTGTATAGATTCTTTACTCGAACCCCAATATTTTTCACCTATCGCATGGCTTTGAGATGAAGGAATGCCTTTCCTTCACTAAAGATCACATCATAGCAACGATCTTCCAAGATAGAAACAAAAACCAGATTATTATTTAAAATAGGAAAGTACAAGACATATTTTAATGTAATTGGATTACATGAATCCCTCTAAAAGGTAATTGTATCTACACAAGTAGTGTTATACCTACCGTCGTTGCCCATATCAATGTGCATCTAGAGTTCCTTCTCCCCCAAACTACTGAAAAATTATTTGTTGTTCATCATATGGAATGCAACTCCACTATCCAAGTACCACACAGAACCCATCACCAATGACACCATGCATGCGATGACAGTGAATTCCAACTCAAAGTTTGAAGCTAGTGCTTCACTTGTTGCTCCTCGTGAAGCCTTCTTGCTGGTATTATTTTGTGAACAATCTGCGGCATAATGTTCATGCTCATAGCAGGTGAAACATTTTAATTTGAAAAGTATTGCTTCATCATGCCTTTCCAGACTCGGATTTGGAATGGGATGTCTTCCCTTTTCCTTTCTTCATCTTTCCAGCTGATCTGAATATGTCAAAACTAGTTTTGTTGTTCTACCTTCATCATCAATATAAAAGAAAAGTTATTAAGGATTATGTGCATAGATTTTAGTTAAACATCAAATTACTTTAATGGTTTCCTTAAGTTTCCTTCAATAGTGTAATTCCATGAATAATTTTAAAGCATGAAATCATCAAACACTTCAAAATAAATGGGCATCAAACAACAAGACAAAAGCCATTGATGAAGGATTTCACCCCTCCTGGAATACATCTCTTGGTCTATCAACATGAATAGTCGTCTCTTGTATTCGATGTCAAAAGGACATATCAGTTTTATGCCAAACACATGTGGCTATTACCCCTTTAAGGTAATGTTATCTTGCAAAGAAATCTCACAATATCAACAACACATATCCTATAGAGATGTGTTGGGTATGTGTTATATCCTTTCCATGATTAGTCGCATGTGTAGGGGGGTCACAACTGGATCAGCAACAACCCCTATTCAGGGTCTAGGGCAACAACCCGAGAAAATTTTTTTGGACCCTATTTTTTGGTGGGCGGGATTGCCCATGGTTTTGTGCATGGGTTTGCACATGGTTTTGGGGAATGATGGTTTTCGACCCCTGGTATTTTGTAGATCCAGTCAAGGGAACTATGGTTATGTTCTAATCCAAGGTAAATGGATTGGGGTTTATGAATGCTTCGGCATGTATATATATGTGTTGTAACACTAAAATAAATATAATGAAAAATTAAGCTAGTAATCCCGATTTGGGATCCAAGGGAAAATATTTGTGTATATATGTTTTAGGTTTTATTCTCTCGCTATTGTTTATTTTATGTTTCAAGACTCGATTGTAGATAATATTTATACATGGTTAAAACCTACATTTGGTATCAGAGTTGTTTCAGCTTCAAGGGGATGCCTTTGCCGCTGAGGGGTTTTTTACTTCGGCCTGTGGTGGACCCTGTTCAGTGGGAGATATGTAGGATCGATTCTTGTGGTGAAAGAAGATGGTGAGCAATGGAAAGATAGAGATCGAGAATTTTAATTGTAAGAGTTTTGAGTTGTGGAAGCTGAATATGGAGGATTTGCTGGTGGATAAAGATCAGTGGATCGATGTAGATCTAGGTACTAAACCAATGAAAATGTCAGATGAAGACTGGAAGAAGTTAGATCGGAAGGAAAATATCAAAATACAGTTATGCGTCTCAGATTCATTATTGTTGAATGTATCTGAGGAAGCTATGATGAAAACTTTGTGGGAAAAGCTAGGGAATTTGTACCAATCTAAGTCTCTGGTCAATAAATTGTCCTTGTGGAAAAATTTGTATAACCTGAGGATGAAGGATGGAGAATCAGTGACAAAGCATCTAAATGCCTTCAATACTGTGGTAATTCAGCTGCTATCTATTGATCTTAAAATATCATATGAAGATAACTGCATCAGTTTGTTGTGCTCTCTGCCAGATTCGTGGGACACTCTAGTTATTGTAATATGTAACAATACAACTACCTTGAATTTTGATGACATTGTCTCACCCGTGCTGTCGGAGGAAATGAGACAAAGAAATATGGAGGGCGATAATGGATATGCCTTATCTATATGAGGAATGTCCCAGAATAGAAACAAGAATAAGGTTTTGAGTGGGATATCTAAATCTCCAGGAAATTTTGTAAAGGTGTTCTGGAAATGCAGAAAGTAAGTGCACTACAAAAAGGACTGGAGATCTAAATCTCTTGAGAAAGGAAAGGGATCTGATGATGCTTCTTCTGCTAAAGACAAAACCCCTTTGGATGAAGGTGGGGATGTGTATTTGGCTTCTTCTTCGAATACACATGTAGATCATGCAACATGTTTGATTGACTCAGGTGCATCCTTTCACTTCACTCCCCATAGGGAGTGCTTCTGCGAGTATGAGAAGCATGATGGTGGTGATGTGTCCTTAGGGGATGATAAGTAGGCCAAAATCATCGAACATGGAAAATTAAAGCTGAAGCTGAAAGGTGGAAGGATTAGAACACTTCCTGGTCTTCTTCATATTCCTACATTGGCCATAAATCTGATTTATGTAAGCAAGATGGATGATGCAGGTGTAAAAACAGTGTTCGAGAAAGATACCTGCAAAATGGTTCGGGGAGCACTGGTATTAATGTGGGGATTTTGGATTCAAGCTTCATGGTTGCACTGTTATTGATAGTTGCAATAGTTCTGTGTTTTCTGAAAGTGGAGCGGAAAGCCTAGAGGTCTCTGGAGAAAATACCATGATATGGCATCAAAGGCTTGGAAATATTGGAGAGAAGGGCCTTCGGTACTACATGGAAATGGTATAGTATAAGGTATGTATAATTTCTCTCTGGATTTCGATTTCTATGAAAATTGTGTATATGTGAGGCAAAATCAGGTGAGTTTTCCTTCTGGTGCTAAGAGGTAGAACAAGATACTAGAGCTTATGCACAGTGATGTGTTTGGACCTGTTTCAGTTCCATCACTGGAAAAGTCTATTTACTATGTTTCATTTATATATGACCTCTCAAGGAATACATGGATATATCTCTTGAGGAAGAAATCTGAAATCTTTGACAAATTTAAAGAATTTAAGGCTCTGGTGGAAAACCAGATAGAGAAGAAGATAAAGGTGTTGAGGACAAATAATGGTGGAGAGTTTTGCAAGATGGATTTTGAAGAATTATGTAATAAATGTCGTATATCATGGCATAATACTAATCCATATACACCTTAGCAAAAAAACGTTGCAGAAATAATGAACATAACGCTGATGGAAAATGCAAGAAGCATGCTCATTGGTACCAGGTTAGGACAGGAATTCTAGGCAGAAGCAGTGGAGACTGCATGTTACCTTGTTAACGGATCACCTTCATTAGCGTTGGAGGATAAGACTCCACATGTGGTATAGACAGGTAAGAAACTCTCTCTTTCACATATGATGGTATTTGGTTGTGATGCATATGTACAAGTTTCAAATGATAAAAGGACCAAGTTAGATAATAAATCTCAAAGGTGCATATTTAATGGTTATAAGGATGGTTTAAAAGGTTTCAAGCTTTGGAACCCAGAAATAAGGAAAGCTATGTACAGTCGAAATGTGGTGTTTAGAGAGGTGAAAGATGTTGTTAAACATGAATTCCTAGCAAAGGAACCTGAGAAGATAGAGTCTGAGCTAAAGGAGGATGAATCAGACTCTACAAAAAAAGAATATTCAGAAGAGGAAGAGCCACAAACTCCAGTTGTGAGAATATCAGTTCGGGAAAGTATGGAAAACTCTAGAAGGAGGCCATGGTTGATGAAATGGCATCCTTGCACAAAAATGAGGCATGGGATCTGGTGGAGTTGACGGTTGGAAGGAAGCACATTAGGAGAAAATGGGTGTTTAAGAAGAAGATGAATGTAGAAGTCAAGGTGGAGAAGGAAAAAGCTCGATTGGTAGCAAAAGGTTATTCCCAGGTGTTGGGAATTGATTTTGGTGACATCTTTTCCCCTGTTTCCAAGGTTACTTCTATTATATTACTTTTATATGTTGTTTTTGCCTTTGATTTTGAGGTGGAACAAATGGATGTGAAGACAAAATTTCTTCACGTGGATCTAGAAGAGAAGATCTACATGAAGCAACCTGAAGGATTTATGGCGAAGGGTAAGAAAGAAATGGTGTGCAGGTTAAAAAAGTCTCTGTATGGCTTAAAACAATCACCAAGGATGTGGTGTCAGAAATTTGATACCTATATACAGGGACTTGGCTATTCCAGAAGCAAAGAGGATCACTATGTATATTTTAAATTAATGGGTGACTGTGTTATTTATTTGGTCTTATATGTGCATGATGTGTTGTTGATTGGAAATGAAAAAGAAATTATCCATGATTTGAAGACTTAATTGTTCTCCAAATTTGACATCAAGGATCTTGGTGATGCAAAATATATTTTGGGCATGGAAATTAAGAGAGATTGGGAAAAGAGGAAGCTCTAGTTAAACCAAAGGAAGTATGTTGAGACAGTATTGTAGAGGTTCAATATGCAAGATAGTAAGCCGGTGAAGGTTCATATTCATATAGGTGTAAAGTTACCCACTGAAGAGTGTCCCAAGACACAAGAAGAAGAGGAGGATATGTCCCTTGTTCCATATGCAAGTGCATTGGGTAGACTGGTGTATGCAATGGTGTGTACTACACCATACATTGCACATGTAGTGGCAGCATTGAGCAGCTTTATGTCAAAACCAGGGAAGGAGCATTGGGCAACAGTGAAGCAGGTTTTCATATATTTGCATGGCACTAGTGATTATGGTCTGTGCTACCAGGGAAGACCAGGATTGGACATAATTTTTTACATATGTGGTTTTGTTGATGCAAGATGGGCTGGAGATCTAGACCAAAGAATATCTACAGGTGGGTATGTGCTTAGCCTATTTGGAGGTGCATTCAGTTGGATGAGTAAAAGATAGTTTGTAGTGGCTCTTTCAACTAAAGAGGCATAATACATAGTAGCCACTCATGCAATAAAGGAAGCAGTTTGGTTTCAGACATTGTGTTCAAGTATGGAGCTAGTGCAGCGAGGTATAAGGATAGGTTGTGATAGAAAAAGTTCAATTTTATTTGCTAAGAACCTTACTTATCATTCAAATACAAATAACATTGATGTTCAATATGACTTCGTGAGAGATATGGTTGAGTATCAAAGGGTGTTGTTGGTAAAGGTGGACACTTTGAAGAATGTTGCAGATGCATTGACAAAGTCTATGAGAACTCATAAGTTCTCTTGCTATAGAGAAACAATGGATGTTGCAGATATGTACTAATGACTAAGCTCTCTTGTGGCCCCCTACAGAAATAAAACAACAAGTGGGATAATGGTGGGTATGTGTTATATTCATTCCATGATTAGTCTCACATGCAAGGGTATCAGAGGGGGGGCAATAGGGGGGTCACGGGGTAGCAGCCCACGAAAATTTTTTGAACCCTATTTTTCGATGGGCGGACCCGCCCATCGTTTCTTGCTTGGGTTTGCACATTGTTTTGGGGCATGATGGTTTTTGGCCCCAGGTATTTTGTAGATATGGTCAAGGGAACTATGGTTATGTTCTAATACAGGGTTAATGGATTGGGGTTTGTGATCTTCCAGTTCTTGAACCTTAGAATTTTCTCTTAAATATGATGTGATGGACAGTGGAGGATATACATAAAGTTCCATAAATGGGGTCATTTTTGCTACAGTATGGAAGGAAGTGTTAAACCACCATTCAGCCAGAGGTAGCCACTAGACCCATTATGTTTCTTTATCAGATACAAAACAACAAAGATATACTTCCAAACATTTTTTTACTATCTCATTTTGACCATCGGATTCAGGATGATAAGATGAGTTATGAGCTAGTTGAGTACCCAAAAAGAAAATAATTCCATCCAAAAATTTCCAGTAAAAATGGGATCCTTGTTGCTTACAATAACGTTTAGGTTTCCATGTAGATTTTAAATTTTTTCCATAAATGCATTAGCAACTGTACTTGATTTAAATGGATGAGATAATGCACAAATGTGTGAATACTTGATAAGTCTATCAACTACCACCATGATTACAATATTTCCTTCGGACTTAGGTAAACCTCTGATAAAATCCATTGAAATATCCTCCCAATGTCGACTTGGAATGGATAAAGTTTGTAGAAGACCCAATGTCTTAATTGTCTCAATTTTATTTTGCTGGAAAACCAAATGTTTTGCCACAAAATTTTGAATATCAGATTTAAGGCCATCCCACAAAAATTATTTCTTCACCTTGTGGTAAGTTTTTAAAAATAATGAGTGTCCTCCTAAAGGAGAAGTGTGCAATTCCAAAAGAATATATTTTTTTAGATGGGAATTCTTACAAATATATAAGTGATATTTGTACCATAAGGAATCATTTTTCCAACTAAATGTATCATATGTACTAGGATCTTGTTGCAACTTTTGAATGAGTATCCACACTTCTTCGCCCTTCTTCCATTCATCCCTTGCTTCGGTTGTCCAATCTGGTTGGATAATAGAAATGGCACAAAGCAATGCTTCCACCTCTTCTTTCTTTCTTGAGAGTGCATCTGTAACAACATTTATCTTCACTTTTTTGTAGATGATTTAAAATCCATAACCCAACATCTTTGTGACCCATTTTTTCTACTCTTCTGAAGAGATTCTTTGTTTCAAAAAGTGTCTAAGACTATCATGATTAGTTGTTACCTTGAAGTGTCTTCCCATTAGGTAAGGTCGTCATTTATTTAGTGAATTTAGTATTGCCAACATTTCCTTCTCATAAATAGCTTTCTGTAAATACTTTCCTTTGATTGGATGACTTTCAAAAGTAATGGGTCTTCCTTCTTGCATTAAAACAACAGCAATTCCATTTCCTGAGGCATCTCATTCGGCTGGATATGTGAAGATGGGTTACACTTTTGTGAGAATCGGGGGCAGAAAATTTTTTTCGGCGATAGTTCGGCCGAAATTTCTGAGAAATTTTGGCCAAAATCATGCTTCCGTTTAGATTGACAGCACACTGACGTCATGGGCAAACAGAATTTTTGCTGGAGATGGGAAAACTGGAAAAAAAAGTTTGGCCGAACTTTGAGTTCGGCTGAACTTTTACTCTTAAAATAGTTTGGCCGAACTAGTTCTTATAAATATATCACCCACGAAGTTTATTTGTTTACCACGTTTTTCTATGTCTATTTGTTCACGCGTTTTTCTGGCTATGCTGCTGCTGGTTTGTTTGTTCGCACGTTTTTCTGTCTGTGCTACTGCTTCCATCCATGCTGTTGGTCTGCGGCGACTTCAAGCGAGAAAATTACCAGGTATTTGTCCTGCTCCTCCTTTGTTTTTCACAAGGGAAAAATTCGTAATGCAATGTGTTCTGTAATGTCTTCTGTAATGCAAAGGGTCATTTTAGATTTATAACCTCATAGTTCTACATGATGCTTATGATAGCTACTTGCTATTTTTTTTCTACTACTTACAACTTGTATATAAGGGTGTAGTATCAGTCAGCTTTGAAAAGCTTGTATTAGAAGCTTATGAAGCGGATCTGTTTGTTATATGTATGCAGTATTCAACATATTCGGCATGCTCTTTATCTATGTTAGTAGTTATGTATCTGTGATCCTGTAACTATCATGTATTACTAATAGTTGATAGAGTCATAGATTATGGAATAACAGTAACCATTGATCTCTTAGAGGCTATGATTTGGTACCCTATAATATTGAACACTATGTATATATAAGCTAGCAGATTACATGAACAGGTTCGATTCCTGGTATGATTACCATTCATTAAAATGCTTCTATATTCATAATACAATTAAGATTGAACACCATGTGATTACAGATTCAACTTATATAAAGGCTATAGTATAAGGAAATATAGAAGTCCAAGCATAGTGTTGGAACATAAGCAATAGAGTAATTAGCCTAATTAGTGATATTGGTATAATTCAACATATGGGGTTTATATTCACACACATATCCTGTAATTCACTAGTATCTGTTACTTATACCATAACGTTATGAAGATTATATGGAAATCATAGTGCTTAATACAAGTATCACTTCTCTTAGCTTATTACATGCACCCTTAGCTAATACAATAGACTGAGATAGATATGTCACCATGTTGAAGCTGATCAAGTAAGAGCTATGTTGGAACTAGTCTCACATGATTTTTTCCTAGGCATAGTGTTTCCCATTGAATTTTATGGTTCATTACTGGTATACTTGTAATCAAGTGTATTTGAGCTTGATGCTTTTCACTGCATGACTTTGATTGGTATGCTATGTTGAAAGCAATGGAAATCATCAATATTCGTTTACCTTTGTTTGATTACGTTGATAATTATACTGGATAGAAGCTGCTTATTCCAATAGAGCTAGTAGAGGATTCGTAATAAGCACAAGCTTTGATATGTGTTTACTAGTTAAAGTACTAAATACTTAAGTAGTACCACCTTTATAGCTTACTTCTAATCCCATATGTAGATAGTGATATTTATACAGTATAGTGTAATTGAGAGAACATGATTATTAGAATGATTATGTGATTCCTTATCTTTACACATAGTATTAACTCCTTAACCTGAACAAGCTTTGCATAAGATGATGATTAGGGAAAGATATTATTATATAAATGCGTACAAGGTAAGTGAGTATCCAGCTTTGATGTGTTAGTACCTGCTTATTCATTACAGATATTCCTGGGATCTTATAGCTAGTATTACGGAACACTCTTATGCGTGCTTTATTCCTTAATACATGGGATTTATAGACCCTGTTTACGTAATAAGATAAGCTTAGTTTACATAATATCAGTGTATTCCATAGGTATAAGTACATCCATAATCTCTGATGTGGTGAACATTATATCATTACATTGTTACAGATAAGCTAATACGATTAACTTCTTACGGTAATACCATTACAGTTTACTCTATGTAAGTGTACACTAGTTCATTTTATTACTAGTATCATACCGAACCAGGGAAGGGCCAAAAACCAGATAGAAAGGGAGTAAACTTTGTGCCCCAACGTTTCTATAACCTAAACTAATCAACCTTAATATAACCTGAACTAATCAACTTGAACTTATACCTTCTGAATTACCCATGGTAACCTTAATATAACTTGAACTAATCAATGTGTTATTTTGTACCATGTGTTATTGTGTACCATGTAGCTAGAAATATTAAACTAGATATAAGTTTATGACAATTATGACAAGTGTATTGTTTTTTCATCCTTATGTTCTTTTTCATTATTTTGTCTTTAGGTTTGGAGTAGGTGACACGAGTCCCTTTATCCCTTTATTATAAGTGGGTTATGGTTGCTTGACAATTATGACAAGTGTATTGTTTTTTCATCCTTATGTTCTTTTTCATTATTATGTCTTTAGGTTTGGAGTAGGTGACATGAGTCCCTTTATCCCTCTCTTATAATTGGGCTATGGTTTTCTTTGTCTCATTGTTATGGTATAGTGATTTGTGATCCAGAGCAAACTTTTTAGTAATTTCAACTTCAAAATTTTGATTTTTAACTAAGAAGTTAACATTTTTATGCTCACACATATTTTTTATAACATATGTAATAGATATACCTTAATATAACCTGAGCCAATCAACCTGAACTTATACCTTCTGAGTTAGCCATGTTAACCTTAATATAACCAGAACTAATCAATGTGTTATTTTGTACCATGTGTTATTGTGTACCATGTACCTAGAAATATTAAACTAGATATAAGTTTATGACAATTATGATAACTGTATTGTTTTTTCATCCTTGTGTTCTTTTTCATTATTATGTCTTTAGGTTTGGAGTAGGTGACACGAGTCCCTTTATCCCTCTATTATAAGTGGGTTAAGATTTTCTTGACAATTATGACAAGTGTATTGTTTTTTCATCCTTATGTTCTTTTTCATTACTATGTCTTTAGGTTTGGAGTAGGTGACATGAGTCCCTTTATCCCTCTATTATAAATGGGTTATGGTTTGCTTTGTCTCATTGTTATGGTATAGTGATTTGTGATCCAGAGAAAACTTTTTAGTAGTTTCAACTTTAAAATTTTGATTTTTAACTAAGAAGTTAACATCTTTATGTTCACACATATTACCTTTGCTTTTTATTCTATCTTACAAACACACATATATATATGAAGAGATGATCCCATTTTCTTAAATTCTATTCATAGATAAAATGTCATTTAAATACAAGATTTATCATAATGTACAATGATTCATTCCATATTATTTATAATTTTTTTCATTAAAAAATGAACCCTTTAAATGATGAACCTAGTTAATGCTTCTTCTTGATAAAGAAGACTACTTGATCTTTCAATTTGAAATTGATGATGGTCCTTTGTTATCTTTCTTGACTACTTGAAATTATTGACACAATCATATGCTTCTTGTTACTCTTTTAATTCCTTCCTTATATTGTTTTCTCCCCTTTATATATTGTGTACTCTGCCACATAGATATTGCAGTCAATTTTGATGGTCCTTTGTTATCTTTATTGACTACTTCAAATTATCAAATTATTGACACAATCATATAGATATTGCACTTAATTTTGATGGTCCTTTGTTATCTTTCTTTACTTCAAATTATTGACACTTGATCATATAGATATCATGTAGATATTTCACTCAATTTTGATGGTCCTTTGTTATCTTTCTTGACTACTTCAAATTATTGACACAATCATATGCTTTTACCTTAATATCTTGTAGAGCCCATTTCATCCAAAACACTCAAAAAGAAGTAACTACTATGTATACCACTTCTACTCTAGATAGAGAAAGTAATGACTCTTTCTTGCTTAACCATTAAACCAAAGACTCTTCTAAGTAGAATTATACATTTTCCACTTGTACTTTTCACAAGCCTAGTTGAATCTCTATATGTTGTCAATGTAAATTTCTCACAAGAAAATTTTTCAATGTAAATTTCTCAACTTCTACAAGTTTTATAGGTAGAGTCTGTAAAGGGCCAGGTAGCCTCTGGATCTCATCTTTTATGGAAGGTGACATATCTAGTAAATGCCCCTACAGTTAATCTCTGGAATAGATCTAAATAGAAGTTCTTCATTTTAATATCCATAAAACCCAACCACTTTCAGGTAAATTGTTTACATGCACGTCATTTCTCCTACAAACTAAAGGCTTCCTCCCATTAATTTTAGATGTGAATTCTACCATAAACCTTTTAAGTCAAACTTTAAGATAAACCATGCACATGTCATTTGCAATAAATGTCAATTTAATATCTAAATTCACATATTTTTAGTGGTGTCATTGTTTCACTTCCGATATTATGTTTCTTACCTTGATGAACAGGTGGAACTCTGCTAGGAGGCCTCTCTGTTTTTTGAATCTTTGCTCATACTGTCAAAGGTCATTATATGTTATATGGGCTATATTGTATAGTTATTAGACTACATATCTTCATATAGAACTTGCAAATAGTATGATGGAAACCAAACATAATAATTTATTATGACATCACAACTTGCTAATCAGTTATTAGATTACATATCTTCATATAGAACTTGCAAATAGCATGATGGAAATGTGAACTTGCAAATAGTATGATGGAAATGTGGATCTCAAAGAAAAGTCATGATTAATGCTTCTATAAAACAAACATAATAATGTATTAGTACATGCTCCTTTAACTTGAAAATAGTACATGGTCGAAATGTGGATCTCATGACTCTTCATGATTAATGCTTCTAGAAAACAAACATAATTTAATGTATTAGGACATAATTTAATGTATTAAGACATGCTCCTTTAGGCTTGGTGGAATTACCTTTGCTTTTTATTTCTCTCTTACACACACACACACACACACACACACACATATATATATATTAAGAGATGATACCATTTTATTTTTTATTCATAGATCAAATGTCATTTAAATACAAGATTTATCATAATGTACAATGATTCATTTCATATTATTCATATTTTTTTTCATTAAAAAATGAACCCTTTAAATGATGAACCTAGTTAATGCTTATTCCTCATGAAGAAGACTACTTGATCTTTCAATTTGAATTTGATGATGGTCCTTTGTTATCTTTCTTGAATACTTCAAATTATTGACACAATCATATGCTTCTTGTTACTATTTTTATTCCTTCCTTATATTGTATTCTCCCACTTAGTTATTGTGTACTCTCCCACATAGATATTGCACTCAATTTTGATGGTCCTTTGTTATCTTTCTTGACTACTTCAAATTATCAAATTATGACACAATCATATAGATATTGCACTCAATTTTGATGGTCCTTTGTTATCTTTCTTTACTTCAAATTATTGACACTTTATTGAATATAGATATCATATAGATATTGCACTCAATTTTGATGGTCCTTTGTTATCTTTCTTGACTACTTCAAATTATTGACACAATCATATGCTTTTTGTTACTCTTTCTATTCCTTCCTTATATCTATTCTTCCCCTAGATATTGTGTACTCTCCCACATAGATAAATTTCACTCAATTTCATAGGCTCTTCTTTTGAAGTCAAATATATTGTATTCTCCCCCTAAGATATTGTGTACTCTCCCACATAGATATTTCACTCAATTTTGATTGTCCTTTGTTATCTTTCTTGACTACTTCAAATTATCAAATTATTGACACAATCATATAGATATTGCACACAATTTTGATGATCCTTTGTTATTTTTCTTTACTTCAAATTGTTGACACTTGATCATATAGATATCATATAGATATTACACTCAATTTTGATGGTCCTTTGTTATCTTTCTTGACTACTTCAAATTATTGACACAATCATATGCTTTTTGTTACTCTTTCTATTCCTTCCCACATAGATATTGCACTCAATTTCATAGGCTCTTCTTTTGAAGTCAAATATATTGTATTCTCCCCCTTAGATATTGTGTACTCTACCACATAGATATTGCACTCAATTTCTTAGGCTCTTTTTTTGAAGTCAAATAAGTGACAATAATTTACAAGAACTATCCCTAATTTGTTTCTCAAATGTTCAAATGGTTCTCTAACAAAATAATTTACAAGAACTATTCCTAATTTTTTTCTCACATATTCAAATGCTTCTCTAAGAAGAGGCTTTGAAGGATCTACAACCTCCGGTTGAAGGATGAAGAGCAAGGACCTTCAAAGTACACCCAAAGGTTGAAGGATATACAAGCAAAGGTTGAAGATCATTAAACCAAAGGTTTAATAATATAACCATGAGTGATTCCACGAGTCCTCTACACCCTTCACACGGTAAAATTTGGATAAGTATAGTGTTTACTTTTACAAGTTCTATAGGCAGAGTCTGTAAAGGGACAGGTAGTCTTTGCATCTCATCTTTTATGAAAGGTGACATATCTAATAAATGCCCCTACAGTCAATCTCTGGAAGGGATCTAAATAGAAGTTCTTCATTTTAATGTCCATAAAACACAACCACTTTAAGGTAAACTGTGTGCATGTGTCATTTCTCCCACAAACTAAAGGCTTCCTCTAATATCCATAAAACACAACCACTTTAAGGTAAACTGTGTACATGTGTCATTTCTCCCACAAACTAAAGGCTTCCTCCCATTAATTTTGGATGTGAACTCTACCATAAAATTTTTAAGTCAAAATTTAAGATAAAAAATGCACATGCCATTTACCTCATGCTCTTGTGTCATTTCTCTCATGCATTTGCAATAAATGTTGATTTAATATATATATTTTTATTGATTTTTTTTTTTTTTTTCAGGGATAAGAAAACCATTAAATATGGTTGAAAAATGGAAATTATGCATAGAATTTTATTGCTATCCCAATCCAGGGAAAGCATTGATTACATATGTGCTTTCGAATATTGTGACTAGCAAAGTCATCCAAAGGAAAATGAATATACCGGGAAGAACAACAAACAACGAGGCATTTTATATTGAATTGATAGAAGGCTTGGGAATAGCGATGAAGTATGGATCAAATGGAATTGTAGTTTTCACCAATTATGAACTTGTGTGCAACCAGATGAATGGCATGTGCCAAGTTAAGAAGGAGAGGCTAAAAGAACTGCATGGAATAACAAACAATATTGTTAGCCAATTTCAATTTTTTAATATAAGGCATTGTACAAATGTGAATAAGATGTCTGCTGATCTATTGCATGGGGAAATACCAATTCATGATTCATCTATCAAAGATGAATTAGAATTATACAAAGCAATGCCAATTCAAGATTTATCTCTCAAAGATTAATTGGTTTTGAGATGCTCTTCTTCAAAAATTCAAGATTCATCTCTCAAAGATGAATTAGTGTTGAGACACTCTCCTTCAAAATTTATCGATGAAAATTGTAACATATCTTGGATATGTTTGTGTTGTGTACTTATAAATACATCTTTTTTAATTACCATGTGTTTTTTTCAATTATATACCAAGTGTGGTCCCACCACACCGTGTAAAGCGCAACTTGGTGAACATCACATTTGCAACAAGTGGTGAACTTCACATTTTTATAAAATTAAAATGCGGGGACTTCAACAATTTTTGTTTAAATGGAGTTTGTTTAAATGTAGTTTCACTTCTTTTTTAATGACCTGTGTTTTTTTCAATTTTATACCAAGTGTAATCCCACCATGTAAAGTGAAATTTGGTGAACTTATCATTTTTATAATTTATTTTTTGCTTAAATTGAGTTTCACACATCAATTATTACTTTGAAAGTTGTGTTCTATATAATCTGTGTACACTAAATTACAAATTGATTTTCTAAAATCTATTTTGTGTAAATGTCCACCAATAGATATATATATCTGTTGGGAAAAATACTGAGAGGGGGGGTGAATCAGTATTTAGGACTTACTCAAAATTTTTTACTTTTCCACTCTCTAAAACCCATACGCTACTTTACTGAACCAGACTCGCATATATACGCGGATACCCTTCACAAAACTCGCGTATATGCAGAGATCTTATTATGCCATTAATTCTTTACTTAGATCTATGCAACATTCATTCATCAGATGTTTATATATCAATAGACATGTGTAGTAATAGCAGAATAAATCATCACACGTAAGAATCACACATGAACACCAGGATTTTAGGTGGAAACGCAAGTCGGGAGAAAACTACCGCTGCTGTTGTCTCCGCCTTCAATATTTTATTATAGAGAAAACATCTTACAACTATGTGCTGGCGCAGACTCATACCAACACGTAGGCACCCACCTTCGCTCGTTTACCAGCCTCTCCTGGAAGGGAGCTACGACCCCCTGCTCTCGTTTACCAGCCTCTCCTAGAAGGGAGCTACGACCCCCTGCTCTCGTTTATCAGCCTCTCCTGGAAGGGAGATACGACCCCCTGACTGAAGGCTACAACCCTCAGCACCACCATGGACCACGTTTCATCAATTTTCACACTGGAACCACTCCACACATTTAAGATCATACATAAAAACTGATACTTATCAATTCAGACAACCCAGAACTGTACAATACATCACTAACAGATAGCAGTAACACAGTAGAACAGATCAGACATTTCATACTTCATTCTTCAGCAAACCCTAGATTTCATACGCGCTTTCCTTTCACTGATACCGCGTATATATGCGATTCTATTCACATCAACCCGCGTATACATCTACACATTACAGAACAACCCATACGTGCTTTCTCTTCATCAAACCCACATATATACGTGCTTTCGCTGTGAAAAACTTGCATATAGATCTTCAGACATTATAGAGAAGCATACTTCTTCAGATCAGATATTCAGTTCATATTTAACCCTTTACTTCAGACAGATGTTCGCCTCATCTCAGATCTAAGCATTCCATAAACAGATCTTGAAGATAAAAATACATTTCAGATCTAGATTCCCTTCTTCATCATTTTCTTCATAGGTGCATCATAGATTCAGATCTATCATCAAACTATTATCCTTTTCATTCAGACATACTTCAGAGTGAAGTATTCATTCAAACCCATACTCATGCACACCTCTTGCACAATGATTTTCTTATCCTTATATAAGTTTACCCTTTTTCAATACCATGAGCCAAAACCACATCACTTCCAATGGTATTCCTAGACGGGATCACATAGACATACCAGCACTCAATATAATGGGTCAATACCATGGTAGTAACCCCTGGTTTTACACATTTACAGCGCAATTGAGCATACGCGACTTGGCACATGATTTCCTGCGTGCATACGCTACTTCTATTAAGCAAACACGCGTATGCCTTGTGACATACACTTTTCATCATTGTTCTTGCACATACTGATATTTCTTACTTCTGCAACTTTTGTACTACTTGTAGAACATCAGATTTACATCATTAATTAGTATATCAAGTCAGTTTCCATCAAGTACAACTTCATCAAGTAGGTTGCCATCATCTTCTTCAATTGTTGCCATCATCTTCATCAAGTGGGTTGCCATCAAGGACAACACTCTGCATCATATTGCCAACAATCTCCCCCTTTGGACTTGATGGCAACCACGATGGTGTTTGATCACAACAGATAGATACATTAAGCATAATGATATTCTCCCCCTATTCAAACACCATGTCACTCTCCCCCTTTGACATCAAGGGCAAAGGGCGGATCAAAACCAACACAAGGTTTTTCTCCTCATGTAGAGAGAAGAGCGCTGTAGATCTGATGTACATTGAAGTTACCATGCTCCCCCTGAGTCCATGCTGAATGTTCAAACATATTTTTCGATGAAGTACATGACTCTATGACCTTCCTATCACCAAGGACTCATACTTACATCAAATGATCCAACCAAGTGGATTTTACATAAGTGACTCAAGTACCCAACCAAGTGGGTTTACAAATTTGACTCAACCACTCATAGTGGGTTTACAAATTTGAAGAAGTCCTTCCATGACTGAATATTACAATTTTTACATCATAGGTCTAAACATGACCTTTTCATTAAATTAAAAATATGAATTTTCATGACCAATACTAGAAGGACCTCAAGAGTGAGATCATATTACAGAACCATCATAATGCCAACAATGCATTATACTCAGCAAGGCTAATGCTCCCCCTGAAACTGTGCATCCAATGCATCCTTTCTATATGACAAGAGCTCCCCCTTTGCTTGTGCATCCTGAATACTTTCAATCAACAAATCATCAAGGCATCTTCACCCAAAATCACAGAATGAAACAAAAATATAAGAGCTGAAACATCACCAGAGAAACCATATAGTATCAGAGATACCAAACAGCACCACATCTTGTGCTGAAGAAGTGCTGACCCAAAAAAATTGTCAAAAACCACACATACGCGTTTTTCTATTTATGAACTCGCGTATATATGCGACTGTGTTTAAGGAAATCCGCGTATCCAATTCCATCTTCTGCATTTTAACCAGATCTGATCCTCTATGAGGCAGAGACAGTTTTCAGCTTCTTTCTGAGATATTTGAATGCTTCCCTAGAATATATGAGAATAGATAGATAGGACAATGTAGTTGTGTCTTCAAGTGTCATCCAATGGTTGTAGCATAAGCACATTAGTAACCAAGCCTTCAAACTCCTTGCAGCATCAACATATTCTTCCCAAGAGGAATTATCATACCAAAACAACTTCTACAATAAACAATATGTGTCAAGCAATCATTCATGTGATCTGATATCACAAAGATCTTCAAGATTTATCATGATCATGATGTAACATGTGTAAGAATTAAAAGAGGTCTCAACTAGCAACAAACTCTACATGATCTAACCTTATTACTGAATCATCAGTCTTCCATCTTATCCATGTGTGAAAACAAAAGATACTCTTCAGCAAAAAAGCAATCAGGGCTCATCCATAATCTCATCATAGGAAACCATGTATCATTTCATCATCATTTAGAACTGATTAATAAGAAGATACAGTGCCAATAATACAATCATTAATAGTCAGACTGATGCTCCCCCTGAACCTTTACTCCTGATCTTCAGTTGTCATACAAATTCTGTTATCATAAGTGCATACGCGACTGTCTCCACTGTAACTCGCGTGTATATGTGGCTTTTGTTCACAGAACCCACGTATGGAAAGTGAAACATTGAACACTTCACATCCCTTCATCTTCCCCTGAGTTTTTACCACCTGTACCTGAATTCTGCATACCAGATGCTTTGTCAGAAATAATCATAACTAGAATAACAAAAACAATCATGAGAATCATCATACATTGCTCCCCGTGTGATGATACATTATTAATCCCTATAATGTATCTCACATCACTTCTACAGTCAATAAGAGAAGTAATCTTTAGAAACAAATGACTGCAGTAGGGTCAAAATTCCCTACGTTTATGACCAGTCCTCCTTCCTATTCCAGCTTTGCTTGAAATTTCTAATTGTGTGCTGAAAATTATCCAATTTCTCAGATCTGTTCATCCTACATTCTCTTTCCACATGTCCACACTTGTTACAAGAATAACATCTTATATGACCAGAGAAGTAAGCATAAGGATCATAGTTTGTTTCTTTGTTCTTCCTTTTATTGCAATTATTTGCTTTATGACCATATTTGTTGCATGAAAAACAATATCCCTTGAAGAAACCAGAGTACCTTTCTATGTAGAATTTGTTTGTATGTCCCTGAAACCTTCTACTTCTACAATTGGCTGCAACATGCCCATAATTATGACACTTAAAGCATTCCAAATTAGTGAATGATTTCCTTTGATTATTCATGATTGTTGGTTGATTTCTTGTTTCTTTCAACTCTTCAGGTTTTTCATTGACATTTTTTTGAAACTTTAGCACTTCCTTGTGAACTAGATTCTCCTTTAACAGTTTCATGAAAACCAAGACCAATTTTAATAGAGGGAGACCTTTGATTACTAAGAATATTGTCCAGAATCTTAGTACTATCTTGAAACCTCAAGAGTTTATCCTTTTCTTCTAATTTACCTTTGAGAATGTTTACCTCAACTTCTAATTTTTGGCATTGCTTCTTCATGCTTTCTTCGACCCTTTTTCCTTCTTCTACTTGATCATTCAATTTTAAAATTTCTTCCTTCAACCAATTTTCTTGTTCTTCACATGTTTGTAGCAGCTCTTCATTCTTCTTATTTGATTTTTCCAGATCTTCTTTGAGAGAGATGATTTTTGCTTCAAGTCCTTCCTTTTCAAATGATAGGGGTTCTTCATTCTTCTTATTTGATTTTTCCAGATCTTCTTTGAGAGAGATGATTTCTGCTCCAAGTCTTTCACTTCGATTGGTTGCAACAACATACAACTTTTGATACTTGTCTATCTGTCCATTCAGTATTTTTTTCTGTTCATTCATTCTAGAGATCATATCTTTGTAGACAGATTCTCTCTTATGAAATTGATTCCAATCATTGCTTTCATCATTGATCTTGAGATTTGCTTCTAGACTTATACTGTTACGTTCACTATCTTCACTATTGCTTGCAGAATAAAGTGAATCACAAGAACAACAATCAGTACATGTTTTATCTTCTTCATTTTCTGTCGCACATGTCTTCTGAGATGTCTCCTTTTGGGTAGCCTTCTTCTTTTCTTCTTTGCCATAAGCACTTGTAGATCTTGGTCAGAATATTCTTCTTCCTCATCAGATACTTCATTTGTATAATAACTCTTTCTCTTTTCAAATTTTTTCCCTTTACCATGATTATCTTCATAAGGAAATTTAGCAGCATAATGACCAACTCTTCCACAAGCAAAACACTTGAAGGGAAGCTTACCTTTGAATCTTCCAGTTCCTAGTTGGAGTCTTCTCACAAAATTTGCTTCTTCTTCTTCTAATATATAATTTGATTCCTTGACATCTTCCTTTTCTTTTCCTTTTTCACACACTTTAAAGGTAGCTTCTTTGATTTGAGAGGGACCTCCTTGTCTCATTTCATAAGCAGTCAGAATACCATGTATTTGAACAATAGTAAGAGTTTGCAGATCTTGCCTTTCTTCAATTGCTAATACTTTTGACTCAAATTTTGAAGTCAAAGATCTTAAGACTTTTTCCACCAGAGTAGTATCAGTTATGGTTTCACCCAAACTTCTCATACTATTTACAATATCATCTAGACGTAAAAAGAAACGGGCAATACTCTCATCACTATGCATCCTTAAATTTTCATATTCAATTCTGAGAGTTTGGAGTTTTGCACTTTTTATCTTTGTATCTCCTTCATAGCTCAGAATTATTTTGTCCCATATTTCTTTTGCTAAATTTAGCTGCATCACTTTAGAAAATTCTGGTTTAGACATGCTTCCTAACAAAACATTGACTGCTTTGGCATTGACTTCATATTTCTTCCTTTCTGCTGCATCAGTAGGAATACTTACCGGATACTGATAACCTTCTTCCACGATTGCCCATACTTCTGCACCAAGACTTTGCATATATGCTTTTGTTCATATCTTCTAGAATAAAAGATTACTTCCATTGAATAGAGGTGGCTTTAGAGAGAGTACTCCTTCATAACTTCCCATTGCGACGGATCTTCTTCAAGAGATCGAGCTTCTGCAGAAGGACCTCCTCTGATACCAATTGTTGGGAAAAATACTAAGAGGGGGGGGTGAATCAGTATTTAGGACTTACTCAAAACTTTTTAATTTTCCACTCTCTAAAACCCATACGCTACTTTACTGAACCAGACTCGCGTATATATGCGAATGCCCTTCACAAAACTCGCGTATATGTAGAGATCTTATTATGCCATTAATTATTTACTTAGATCTATGCAACATTCATTCATCAGATGTTTATATATCAGTGGACATATGCAGTAATAGCAGAATAAATCATCACACATTATCATCACACATGAACACCAGGATTTTAGGTGGAAACCCAAGTCGGGAGAAAACCACCGCTGCCACTGTCTCAGCCTTCAATATTTTATTATAGAGAAAACATCTTACAACTATGTACTGGCATAGACTCATACCAGCACGCAGGCACCCACCTACGCTCGTTTATCATCCTCTCCTAGAAGGGAGCTATGACCCCCTGCTCTCGTTTACCAGCCTCTCCTGGAAGGGAGCTACGACCCCCTGCTCTCGTTTACCAGCCTCTCCTGGAAGGGAGCTACGACCCCCTAACTGAAGGCTACAACCCTCAGCACCATCATGGACCACGTTTCATCAATTTTCACACTGGACCCACTCCACACATTTAAGCTCATACATCAAAACTGATACTTATCATTTCAGACAACCCAGAACTGTAGAATACATCATTAACAGATAGCAGTAACACAGCAGAACAGATCAGACATTTCATACTTCATTCTTCAGCAAACCCTAGATTTGATACGCACTTTCCTTTCACTGATACCGCGTATATACGCGCTTCTATTCACATCAACCCGTGTATACATCTGCACATTATAGAACAACCCATACACACTTTCTCTTCATCAAACCCGCGTATATACGCACTTCTGCTGTGAAAAACTTGCGTATAGATCTTCAGACATTATAGAGTAGCATACTTCTTCAGATCAGATATTCAGTTCAGATTTAACCCTTTACTTCAGACAGATGTTTACCTCATCTCAGATATAAGCATTCCATAAACAGATCTAGAAGATACAAATACATTTCAGATCTAGATTCCCTTCTTCATCATTTTCTTCATAGGTGCATCACAGATTCAGATCTATCATCAAAATGTTATCCTTTTCATTCAGACATACTTCATAGTGAAGTATTCATTCAAATCCAGACTCATGCACACCTCTTTCACAATGATTTTCTTCTCCTTATATAGGTTTACCCTTTTTCAATACCATGAGCCAAAACCACATCACTTCCAATGGTATTCCTGGACAAGATCACATAGACATACCAGCACTCAATATAATGGGTCAATACCATGGTAGTAACCCCTGGTTTTACACATTTAGAGCGCAATTAAGCATACGTGACTTGGCACGTTATTTCCCGCGTGCATACGCTACTTCTATGAAGCAAACCTGCGTATGCCTTGTGACATACACTTTTCATCATTGTTCTTGCACATACTAATATTTCTTACTTCTGCAACTTCTGTACTACTTGTAGAACATCATATTTACATCATTAATTAGTATATCAAGTCAGTTTCCATCAAGTACAACTTCATCAAGTAGGTTGCCATCATCTTCTTCAAGTGTTGCCATCATCTTCATCAAGTGGGTTGCCATCAAGGACAACACTCTGCATCATATTGCCAACAATATCATGGAGGATGAATGACGAAGATCAACGGAATCCTGTATGGGGGTTCAGGGGTCGGGGGATGTTCACGATATTTAAATATAATCTTAAATCTCCATACATGTGTGTACATATGAAATTGATTTTTTATTAACTTTGTAAGTTAAATTAGTTGTTAATAAGTTTCATTTTTTAATTTTTAGGAGTTAAGAGGAGAAGGGTTTCTACTCCATCCATGGAGCGTGCCCATGGTTCACCCAGTCACGGTATGGTTCACGCAATTTAATCAATGAATATGTATATGTATTTATATGTAAACATGAATGTAGTTTTTAATTAATTATAAATTCGTATTTTTTATGAAGCTTCTCTCTCGTCTCGAGAGGTTGATGGTGTTTCAAATCCACTTATAGGGCCATCAGTGAGTGGTAGTAGGTTGCGTGAAAGGGGTCATATTTATTCCCGCAAAGGCCAATCAATGGCTGCTGGTGCTAGTTCTCAGCAGGGTCGTTTTGGGTCTGGTTCTCAATAGGGTCATTCTAAGTCTGAACAGTTTCATGGTTGAGAAGATGCTAACCAACCACGTCAAGGTTGCCATAAATTTCAATATTTTTTTCATTGAATTTGTACAAATTTTTTTACATGTGTTTTTTCTAATATACAAAAATATATATATATTGATGCAGAGGCCGAAAATGTTCCAACTAGTGGTCAAAATAGATGCAAGGCGAAACGCTACATTCAAGAAGAAGGTTGTTTACCCAGCACAACTTATCCGACTGAAATTTTTGATATACCATGGGAAACAAACATGGCGCAATGCACCTTACAAAGGTGTAAAAAAATTCATGCAAAATTGCAGAGAGATCTTGTGGCTTTGACTTTACCTACTGAGAGTTGAAAAAGCCTCGAAATAGTTACACATTCATTGGGCGAAATTGTAAATGTGTACAAAACTCTTGGGCCAACGACTGATACATTTGTAGAAGTGATGAGAAAGAGAAAGGAAACAGTAATGGATCCAGATAAATGGGAGGATGTAAAACAAAGAGTTACAAAATATGTGGTGAAGTCAATGTTTAATTTCAAGGAAGGGCCAAAAAGAAAAATTATGAAGGTGCAATATTTCAAGCACCCAAATATAGCTCGCTATTTGTATGATAGGAACCTTGCGGCCTATGTAAGGCTCCCATTGAATGACGAGGTTCCTTTTTATTTTTCACAAATTTTTTATGCAGAATTTTTTTTGGGTATGAAACCCAACTACAATGACCTTCCGTCACAATTTTTTGGTCCGGGGAAAGGTTGATTGTATGACCATAAGGGCGCTAAGCGAGATGTGGAGTTGCCTCTCCCTGAGCTGCCATTGGTGAGTTGAACTTTTCGGGTCGAAACTCTGTGGTTAGAGATGGATGTGACTTCTCAAATAAGTTGAGAAGCAAGGGATGTCATGATCTACAATGTTTACAGCAGATTGGGTGGAATCGATGTTTGTTTAAATCAAAAAAGAGCACGTGAAAATGCACATGCCGATTTTTTGTATTGTACAAGTGAAGAGATTGACAACATGAATGTTGAAGATCTCTGAATATATGCAAAAAATTGTCGCAATGGTTTTCAAGACCTAATTCTTCATGAGGAAGAGGGCACGGGAACGGTATGTGTTAATGACCTTAGGGTTTGAAATTATTTTAACATACATATACATGTGTACAATTTTTAATAAATACATGTGTATGTACATGTATACATTTATTTGTATGTACATTAATCTAACAAAAATGTATCATTATATGTTAAAACACCATTTGCAGTTCTCACACATGATGCATGACGAAAATGTTAATATCATGTTCGGGACCTCTGGTTCAAACAATGCAGATGGGTCTCACCATAAAGATATGTTGGCAAATGTTAGTGTTTTTTAAGTGATATTTAAAAAAAAAAAAATTGTGCACACATGTACATGTATGTATACATAATGATCAAATGTTTTAACAGATTCTGATTCTGTTCGATGTTTTTGGGATGGCGGTACCTTCTTCTTCCTTGAGAGATGTACCTTCTACTTCCTTAGGAGATGAGCCACAAGTATGGACAATTTTTCACTTTTAAAATTTATGTTTAAGTTATATATAGATATATATTCCACCTCAAAAAGTTTCATTAAAAATTGATATATATATATCTTGAGTTATTTTAAATATTTTGAATTTAGGTTCGTATAGAATATTTCTTTAATCCACGGACTCTAGCGACAGAGATAGGAACATCCACACCATTTCAACCATTTGAACAAGTTGTTTAACTTTATTTTTAATATTATTGAAAATAAGTTTATATATGTACACGTGCATTTTCATTTGAAATTTTTTAATATATATATATATATATATATATATATATATATATATATATTGTATAGTTTACCATTGCAGATGTGCCCATGGGGGAGGGGGGGAACTTGTAGCAAGTGAACAAATGGAGAGGGAACCTCATGAGGTATTGCATGATTTCTTTTTATATTTTGTTTTTTACATGAAGTTCTATATATATTCTCACTCATTTTTAAAACATCAAATTTTAATGTTCAAGTACATGTGCATTGTGTATGTAGGTTTCCCATGCTTCACATGATAGTGCGCGGATTGAGACCCTGATAGGAAAGACGCTAGATCCATCTCTATTTGATGGACATGATTTGTAGATTTGATTTCAAGATTTAGATAGTCTTAAATTTTCTTTTTTATATATTATCTAGATGCACTGTCATATATATATATATATATATATATATATATATATATAACTTGATACAGTTTGATACTTGTGAGATCTACAATTTTTGGACATATTTTATTACAGTGTTAATATAATTTGTTTTGTTTCAAAAAGTTAATTTTTGGATGGTTTTAGTACTTTTGGCATGTGAATGTGAAGTAATGTTGTTATATAATTTGTTTGGTTTTTAAAACTTTTAAGTTTTGGATAATTGAACTACTAGTAATGTTTTCATCTATAAATTAATGTTGTCATCTGAACTACATTTGGCATGTTATGTAATGATGTGTCATAATTTGTTTTGTTTTTAAAATTTAAGTTTTGTTTTGCTTCTGAACTACATTTGGCATGTTATGTAATGATGTGTTATAATTTGTTTTGTTTTTAAAATTTAATTTTTGGATGCTTGGAGTACATTTGGCATGTGAAGTAATGTTGTGATCTATAATTTTTTGTTAAATTAAAAGTTAAAAGTTTTGGATGGTTTCAATCTACATTTGGCATGTGATATAATGTTAAATGCTTTTATCGGATAGTTGAACTATAATTTGCATGGCATGTGAAGTAATGTTATGTATGATATAATCAAAAAGTTTTTAAAACTCAAGTTTTGAATGGTTTCAATCTACATTTCGCATGTGATATTTAATGTTTTAATGTTTAATGTTTTAATGTTGCACGATATATAATCAAAAAGTTTTTAAAACTTAAGTTTTGAATGGTTTCAATCTACATTTGGCACATGTGATATAATGTTAAATGTTTCTATTGGATAGTTGAACTATAATTGGCATGGCATGTGAAGTAATGTTATATCTGATATAATCAAAGTTTTTAAAACTCAAGTTTTGGATGGTTTCAATCTACATTTCGCATGTGATATTTAATGTTTTAGTGTTGCACGATATATAATCAAAAAGTTTTTAAAACTTAAGTTTTGGATGATTTCAATCTACATTTGGCACATGTGGTATAATGTTAAATGTTTCTATTGGATAGTTGAACTATAATTGGCCTAGCATGTGAAGTAATGTTGCACGATATATATAATCAAAAAGTTTTTAAAACTCAAGTTTTGGATGGTTTCAATCTACATTTCGCATGTGATATTTAATGTTTTAAATGTTTAATGTTTTAATGTTGCACGATATATAATCAAAAAGTTTTTAAAACTTAAGTTTTGGATGGTTTCAATCTACATCTGGCACATGTAGTATAATATTAAATGTTTCTATTGGATAGTTGAACTATAATTGGCATGGCATGTGAAGTAATGTTGCACGATACATATAATCAAAAAGTTTTTAAAACTCAAGTTTTGGATGCTTTCAATCTACATTTTGCATGTGATATTTAATGTTTTAATGTTGCACGATATATAATCAAAAATTTTTTAAAACTTAAGTTTTTTATGGTTTCAATCTACATTTGGCACATGTGGTATAATGTTAAATGTTTCTATTGGATAGTTGAACTATAATTGGCATGGCATGTGAATTAATGTTGCACGATATATATATATATATAATCCAAAGGTTTTTAAAACTCGAGTTTTAGATGATTTCAATCTACATTTCGCATGTGATATTTAATGTTTTAAATGTTTAATGTTTTAATGTTGCACGATATATAATCAAAAAGTTTTTAAAAATTAAGTTTTGGATGGTTTCAATCTACATTTGGCACATGTGGTATAATGTTAAATGTTTCTAATGGATAATTCAACTATAATTGGCATGGCATATGAAGTAATGTTGCACGAGGGGGAAAGAGTGTTGGCTCTCGCCCTCATCTTTCCATCCATGATACGGGTAGCCACCCTCCTCGAGCAAGCAATGAAGCACAATTTCACTTCACCAGCGCTATGGTCAGACTGTGAATTATGGCGACCATTTCCATCTCTTTTCAGGAGGAGCCACAAGATGAAGGTGCTTCTAGTTCCAGGAAGCGGTGGAGAAAGTCCACCATCCCAGTCCATCAGCTCTAGGACACTAGAAATTCGGCATCTCTTCCAGTCAAATTCACCTCGACGAGCTCCAGTAGCGATGGTGCGAGCAACGACAACTCCTCCCAGCACTTCAAGGGAGTATATGATGATTTGGAGGACTACGGTTGTCCAATTGTGGAGGAGAATCCTCCTACACACATCAACGACTAGCCTGATGTTAGGTCCTCTTTAGCTTTTTCCCAATTATGGGAAGTCCCTTTTCTGTTTTTTTTAATTCATAACCCCTCTGTTGTTGGCTAGTTAAGAAACCTAGGAGACGGGTCTCGCTATGTACATTATGTTCATTACAGTTATATATATGTAAATCCTTTAATTTTTATTTAATGTTAAATGTGAAATGTTTTGATATAATGTTAAATGTTTTGATCTAAGTTTTGGATGGTTTCAATCTACATTTGGCCTAGATGGAAGACTCCCATGTGAAATATTGTTTTGATTGAATCAAAAAGAGTAAAGAAGTAGTTGTATATATGTAAATCTCTTTAATTTTGATCTAATGTTATTTATGTTAAATGTTTTGATCTAAGTTTTGGATGGTTTCAATCTACATTTGGCCTAGATGGAAGATACTCCTATTTGAAGTATTTCTTTGATATATTCAAAAATATTAATGTAGTTATATGTAAATCCCTTTAATTTTGATTTAATGTTAAATGTTAAATGTTTCAAGATATAACATGTTAAATGTTTTGATTTAATTTTTGGATGGTTTCAATCTAAATTTGGTCTAGATGGAAGACTCCCATGTGAAGTATTGTTTTGATTGAATCAAAAAGAGTAAATAAGTAGTTATATGTAAATCCCTTTAATTTTGATTTAATGTTAAATGTTAAATGTTTTGATATAATGTTAAATGTTTTGATCTAAGTTTTGGATGGTTTCAATCTACATTTGGCTTACATAGAAGACTCCTATGTGACTTGTATTGTTTTGATTTAATCAAAAAGTTTTTAAAACTCAAGTTTTGGATGGTTGAAGTACATTTGGAATCTTAAGATTGCTTTTGATCTCTACATAGTCCTGTTGAATGAAAAAATTTCCAATAGGAAGAACATAGCTTTTCATAGCAAATAACCATATATCAATTGAGCTCTAATTGAAAAAAGAGTTTGAATGAAGTAGATATATGTACAAATTATCCCTTTAATTTTGATTGGAAATATAAGAAGTACATATATGTTTGTTGAATTTGGGTCAATGTCATTAATGCACTCAAATAGGTAGCCTAGTTGATTTATAATTAGGTAAATTGATGACATTCAGTTAATTACATTCTAGAACATAGAACATATATCTGACCATTGGACAAACAAATTTTGTACTAGATTTTCAATCAGGAATAGAGATGTGGGTCAAATCCCACCAGAAGTCGGAGAAGTGCTCCGAGTCTCTTGTCTGAAAATAATCTTCGTACAAAACTATACCGTGGATGATTTATTTACATTTCACAGATACTTTTTACCAGAAAAGATCACAAGAAAAATTGGGCACATTAAGTTCGTGTATATATCCAATACGATTTTTCATCAATGCACATGGAAAAACTACTTTTAGTTAAAATTGCATTCTAGAACATATATATTGAGTACATTTAAATCATTTTTCATCAATGCGCATAGTAAAACTACTTGAACAATTAATTTCATTCTAGAACATATATATCCAATATGTAAGTAACATTTTTCATCAATGCACATTGAACATATCCGACCATTGGACAAACAAATTTTGTACTAGATTTTTAATCAGGAATAGAGATGTGGGTCAAATCCCACCAAAATTCAGAGAAGTGCTTCGAGTCTCTTGTCTGAAAGGAAGATTCATACAAAAATATACTACGGATGATTTATTTACATTGTGGATACTTTTTACTAGAAAATTCAACTAGTTTTTCATCAACGCACATAGAAAAACTAGTTCCAGTTAATTGCATTCTAGAACATATATATTGAGTACGTGAATCATTTTTCATCAATGCACATAGTAAAACTACTTTAACAATTAATTGCATTCTAGAACACACACACACACACACACACACACACACACATATATATATCCTTGATACATGTAACATTTTTCATCAATGCACATGTATATCCTTGATACTTTCAGTTGGTACTAGATCATGTGCATGTACCAAAACAATTTGAACATGTGCGAACACTTGCACAAATAACGTAAGCAGCTCAATTTTTAGTTGAGTGTACTAGAAGTTCTAAAACACATTTAATACAAAAAGAATAAATTGTTGGGCAATTCAATCAAAAAAATTCCAATGGAATGCCATCTTCAATAATCCGTTCATGATCATATTTTGACATTTTCCATTTCTTAATTTTCGTTTTGTTCTTTGATTGAACCTCTATCAACTTTATGCGTGATGCACACACCAAGTGACTATATTGACAACTTATGGAATCAGGTTCATAGTCTTAAAAGTAAACAAAGTCCCCACTTTGATTATTTTGTTTGAAAAAATAGCCTTTCAGTATAATAGATCCTCTGTCATATTGAAATCCGTGATCATTATAGTTTTCTAATAATTTCATTTTTCGTTCAGTGCAATGCATCAAATAATACTTAACATTTTCATTGTTGTCAATAGGTGCAATTACAGCAAAAACATCTCCTGCACAATAAAACAAACTTAACAAAATTATACATATTTAAATTTATTTCTAGATCTTTAAATCATTAGAAAAAAATTCAAATTTTACCTTCTCTAACAAGATCAGAAACTCGATCACCATCGGATGGTATTGTAGTTTCCTCTCATTGCATTTCTTCAAACATTGCAACAGACATTTTTCCCTTTGTATTTAGCTATGTTTGTTTCCAATCTTTTACATACATGTTTTTTTCACAAATGTCATTGGATTTTGTGTTGTCTATGCAAACATCACAAAAACAAGAATATTTTCCTTTATCCAATGAAAACACATTTCTGGATGACTTTGTTTTAATTGAATGAAATTTTCGAGTCCCTTTTATTGTTTCATCGTCATTTCCAATTGATCTATCTATGTCTTCGATCCCAATATGCCAGAAAAAAACTTTATATGGAAAATTAAAAGAAGAATTTGTAAATATGATATCAAAATACAATCAAAGATAATCATTGCACGATAAATGTACAATGTTTAAAATTAGATTTCCAATAAAAATTAAATTGAATGTACCTTCGCACTTCCCTTGATGGGTTAGTCTCATGGCTTAGAGTAGCGATGCACCATTGAACAACTTCTTTAGCGTTCACAAGTCGGCTTGCAGAGGGGTTCATTTGATATCTTCGAAGTGCTCGTTTTATGCATGCTCCTGCACAGTCGTGTTCTCCTTTTCCTTGGCCAGTCTCAAAGAAATTCCAACAATGTTTAATGCAAGTTTTCTTATGAAGAAAACACAACCAAAAGAATGATCGTGCAGATTTGAATTGATCTGCGCATCCGTCTGACCATATCCAATGTTCATTGAATGTTATTCCACAATTTTTCAAGGAATCATAAATTTTTCCAAAACAATGTTTTACAAAATATGTATCATCTGTACGATCGTCACTGATATAAAAGTGATATTCTTTAATGATATGTCGATTTTCACTCGTTATTTCTATATGATCGACGTTTTTTCAGCATGTCTATATAAAATATGGATGAGCATGGAGACTTGGTCAGAATGATAGTATTCACTATGAATTTATTTTTGTGGAACAAATGTTTAGTTTTCTGCAAAATCAATCACTGACAAAATGGTCCCTGGTGGAAAAAATTCACAAGATTTTTTGAATTGCAAGTCTTTCCATCGAGCTCTATGGGAATGCTTGGTGTATTTGTAAATTTCTGCCTCAAAATTTCTCAAAAAGTCTATCACAAAAATTTCGTCTTCTAGTAATTCAATTCTTTTAACACTATTTGCACCTTGAATCGATGTATCGATATATTCATATCTCTTGCATTTAACTTTCATGTTGGAAAATTATTGATCATTTATATCAGTATGATATTTGTTTTGAAATTTAGTCAAATTTCCATAATCATCGCATTTTTTACCACCAACACATTTCTTTTTGTAAAATAGTTCATCGCTTTCCCTTTCACATAGAATTTGAGATATGAAATCATGGATAGTGGAAGGAGGAGGTGAATCCTTCCATAATTTTCTACCAAAATCAAGGAATGTGTTATAATATAACTCAAATTCCACATGATAACGGCAACAACAAGTGTCGCTTACGTTGATATGTTTTACATACCACGGTTTTTGTTGAACAAAAGCACTGATTGAAACATGAATTTGACGATTCTCTTCTTTGAACTTGTTGAATAACTCTATCTGAGTGGTTTCCAAGAAATATTTTTCATGTTCTTCGTACTGATTTCATGCTATTCTTCTTCGCATCACATGCCTTACAGTTGGCGAAGCACGCGAATTGTTCTTCCAATATTCATATATTATTTTCTTAACATTTAATCCAAGTCTATCTTTGTATGCTTTCCTACAAATAGCTCTCCAACAAGTGAATTCATCATTTAAATCTACTTGCAGCCGAAATTTCCGATGTTTATGCAAAGTTTTTCGCGAGGTTCCTAATGCTCGTGCCATAGATGTTACCAAACAATTCTCTTTAGTACTTGATGAAATCATTTCCATATGTATTCCTCTACGTACAATTCAAACACTTTTATCTCTAGCTCTCTTAATTGAATTTATAGTACTACTTATATTTTGTATCACATTTTCCTTCATTTTTTTTTATCTTTGGTTGATTTTCGAATACCCAGTAGTGTCATAGCTTTTTTTAATTTCCTTAATGATAGGAGATGTTTCAACATTTGAGCTTGAACTGTCACCCACTCATTTAAGAAATAATTTTCAAAAATGCAATTAACACGATATTGTATAACATGGTCAGGTTTTTTATCTCCATATGTGTGAGTGTCAACATTTTCTAACATCTCATCATTGACACTGATTTCATCTGTACATATTCGAAAAAATAGTACAAAATAAGTTTACATATGAACAATAAATAACTAAATTAATAAATATATGTATAATTTCAATAATACGTGCATGTGTTCAATATATATATACATACCTTGTGATTCAATTTCTTCATTTGAATTTCTTTCAATATTTTCACCATCTTCAATCATTGGTTCAATACCTCTTTCACTTTCTCTTTCAAAATTTTCTATCTCATCATCAATGTTTTGAGGAATATCTCTGTCTGTTTACATTAAAAAAAATATTTAAATTCAAATTAGTTCATCAAATAAAAATTAAGCTTCACATTTTACACTAGGAAAATTTTAAATATATCAATAATTTACATTTACATACATGCTTCAATTTCTTCTTGAGGTTGATTTTCCACTTCAATATTTGAGAGGGCTTCTATCTTTCCTTTGCGATATTGTCTCGTCTCTTCTCTACATTCCTCAGGGTCTCTTTTTCGATCATATTTTCTCGCACAAGTCCTTCAATTTCCCATGATAATACAGTATGAACTTCAAAAAATTTCCTTCAAAAAATTAGAGAATAACTCAATTAGAAAAAGCATCACAAAAGATTTAATTTAAAAAAAAAATCATTTTAAATTTTTTGCAAAAAATACATACTCCAATCCAAAACACTTACTTTAAAAAATTTGAGAAAAAAATGTCTTATAAAAATGAAATGAAGCTCAAAATATTTACTTCAACTCAAAACACGTACTCTAAAAAAATGTCACTTCAAAAATGGCTCGAACTTAAAAAAAAAAAAGTCACTTTAAAAAATACTTCTAGAAAATGTCTTTTCGAAATTAAGCCTAAATCCACACTTTCAAAAAAAATTAAGCAAAAAAAACATCCAAAAAAATTTACTACATACCTCCAAGAAATGTCCTTTGAATGTACGTCCAAGAGAATTCCTTAAACCCAAAACAATTCTTTGCAAAATCAGGCCGCCTCCAAGAAAAGTCTAAACCCAAAACAATTCTTTGCAAAATCAGGCCATCTCCAATAATTCGAAATTAAGCACAAATCCATACTTTAAAAAGAAAAAATGAAAAAAGAACATCCAAAAAAATGTATCACATACCTCCAAGAAATTTCCTTTGAATGTATGTCCAAGAAAATTCTTTAAACCCAAAACAATTTTTCAAAAATCAAACCATCTCAAAGAAATGTCCTCCAAGAAAAGTCCTTAAACCCAAAACAATTCTTTGCAAAATCGGTTCACCTCCAATAAATGGCCTTAAACTCAAACCTCCAAGAAAATTCTTTAAACCCAAACCAAGACCTTTATAAAATCAGATCAAATGTGCGAAATGTGCGAAAATTATGAATGATTTGGTGGCAATTTATATTGCTGCGAAATGTGTTTTAACAGGGGCACCGTGAAATTTTTCGGCCGATGGAAGATTAGATTAAAGTTCGGCCGAACTTTGATTAAATGTTCGACCGAACTTTGATTAATAGTTTGATCGAACTATTAAGTCGTTAGACTTAATGGGCCGTCAGTGAAAAAAATAGTTCGATCGAACTTTTAATCAAAGTTCGGCCGAACTAACGCGTCACCAATTACGCAGCTTGACGTTTCTGCAACTTTGGACTGATTAAACTCCATGAAACATTCTGAATTAACTGTTGGAACCAAGACAAGCATTTTCAGAATTTAATCTACTTTTAGGAAATATAAATTTTATGGAATTTCATAAACATTTAATAATTTTAATTAATTTTCTAATAAAATGGGCGCAAACAATTTCTGAGGGTCATTGTGATTCAGTGAAATCAAAATTCTGTGTCTCTCAAAATACATTGTAAATTTTTTTTTTTAAATTATGGGGCATTACATTGGTCCGTCGTCTCTAATGGATAGCTTTTAGATTTTTAGTTTATAACTTATATGTTAAGAAATTTTTTGCGTCGTGAAACATATCCAAAATATGCAGTTTTTTCATATTGGACCAGTTCAAAAAATTCTAGTAATTATGACATGCATCCATTGGCTTTGTAAATATGATGAAACCGAAGTAGACTCTGTCTAGATTGTTGTAACACATTTTTTTTTCTCAAAAACACAAATTTTCAATGAATACAACATTGCATATTAACATGACTTCTTATGAATCCTTTTATTGCTAAGAAACACACACTCAAAGAAACGCTAAGTTGACATATCAAATCTGCATTAAAAAATTCAAAAAATATATAATAGAAAGCTAACAAAATTTCTGACAACTTTTATTTTTATCGCAAAATGAAATTCTAAAAATAAAAATTGTTATAGTTTTCATAAAGTTGAAGAAATGAAAAAAATGAAAGTTTTTTCTCAAAAAAGGGCAAAAAGTGTAACCCAACTTCACATTTTCGCAATTCCACAATAAAGGTTTTTGTGAAGTTTGGCGTAGCTAAGACCAGTGCTAGGCACATTTCCTATTTAAGATGTTCAACAGCATTAGTTGCTTCAAGAGTCCATGAAAATGCATCTTTTTTCAATAATTTTGTTAGAGGTGTTGTTATTCTCCCATAATTCTTAACAAACTTGCGATAATACCATGGTAACTTGATAAATCCTCACAAATTATTTATGGTTCTGGGGACTTTCTATTCCTTAATGGCTTTAATTTTGTTAGGGTCTACCTTAACACCGTCATGAGATACAATATGACCAAAATATTCCACCTCTTCTACTCCAAAGGAGCATTTGCAAGTTTTTTCATATAATTGTTTCTCCTCCAATAATTTGAGCACCTTGTCAGCATGTTGAACATGATCCTTCTAAGACCTATTGTAGATTAATATATCATCAAAAACTACTAACACAAATTTTCTATGGGAGGGTTTCAAAATCGAATTCATCGACCCTTGAAATGTAGAAGGTGCATTGATAAGGCCAAAATGCATGACCAAAAATTCATAATTACCCTCATGAGTTCAAAATTTTGTTTTTGGAATATCTTCAATCTTCATTCTAATTTGATGATATCCTCAATGAAGATCCAACTTGGTAAAATAAATTTCTCCATGTAATTCATCCAATAATTCATCAATCACAGGAATCAGAAATTTATCTTTAATAGTTATCTTATTAAGCTCCTTATAATCCCAACACAAGCGCTATGATCCATCCTTCCTATGCACCAATACTACTGGATCAAAGTTCACAAACTTTGACTAGGTTGAACTATACCAACCTCTAACAATTCTGCCATCATATGTTCAATTTCGCTCTCTTAGACATAAGGATATATGTGAGGCTTCTTGTTTGGAGGAACACTTCCTGGAATCAAATGAATAGCATGATCATGATCACTAATAGGTAGGAGTCCTTTGGGATTTTAAAACACCTTGGAATGATTTTCCAAGACTTTTTATAGATATCGAGAAATAGATGATTTCGATGTTGGAACTTCTAATGAGCATAATTGTGTAATTACGCCTCGTTCTTCTTTCTTTAGAAGATTTGTCATGACATTAGAGCTTATTATCATTCTTGCCTTCCCTAAGATACCCTGTAATTCGATATCCTTTCCCTCTGAAAAAAAATTCAAAAAAAGTTATTGAAAATTAAAAGCTACTGTCCCCAAATATTGTAACCATTGTACTCCTAGTACAACATCAACACCTCCCATTGGAATGGAAAGCATTTGACTATTCAATACATATTTTCCCATGGTTAGCTTGATATTATGGAATTTTCCAAATCAATTTATATTTCCTCCATTTGCAACCATCACTTAATTTTGGTGTTGGGTATAAGAGGCAATTCAATTCCTTGGCTACCTTACAATGAATAAAATTATGGGCACTACTCAAATCAATCAACACTATTACATTTTTCTCCTTGATATGCCCTTCTATAGTGAGAGTTTGAGGAGTGATAACTCTTGCCAATGCATTACACGATATGGTCAAACTCATTTCTTCTTTCTCTATGGTTGGTTGCTAGTGTATATCCTCTTCTTTTGAAGTTTCATGTTCATTTTATTCCTCCTCTTCACAATCTATGTAAAATAATTTCTTCTCATCACACTTATGACCTTTGGTGTATTTTCTATCACAACTATAGCAAAGCCCTTTTTCTCTTTTTTCTTCCTATTTTTGTGGCTTCAACCTTGTAGGTTGTGGAAGTCTAGGAGTAGTAACACTTCCATCTTTATAGATTTTAGTGGTACACTTCCTTGTCACCATAATTTTACATTCAATTTTTCTTGCCAACTTGAATGCCTTCTCCAATGAATGAGGATCCCAAATGCGAACCTCATGTTGGATGTTATCATTTAGAGTCCCTATGAATACATCAATCATGTGTTCCTCTAGAATATTAGTTACCTTTATATTGAATTTTTGGAAGTCCTCAATGTGCTCCACCATTGAAAACTTTTGTTTGAGATTTTTCAATTGGCTAAAGAAGGTGTTGCTCTTTGTATCCTCATAACGTGCTATTATTTCCTCCATAAAACTTGACCAAGTGACGATTTTCTTACGAGAACAAAGCCATCAATACCATACAAATGTATTTTTTTTATAAATATAAAGTTGCAATGCGTACCTTTTGTGTGTTTTGAACATTATTGAGATCAAAATATTTCTCCATATGTAGTATCCATGTTATGAGATCCTTGCCATCAAAATTCCTCATATCGATCTTTGGAATATGGTGGGTCTTCCATCCAACATTCAAGTTTATGAAATCACAATTAACAATAATTTTTTTCTCATCATGAGTTTCCTCTACTATATTTTCGCCATTAGGAATAATTTCTTGTATCAAATTTTTCAAAACTTCCTTCAAACCTTCCGTTTTGTCTTCCATGTCTTCCATGAAATTCTTCAAATCATCCATCTTAGCTTTCATGTCATTCTTCAAACCATCCATATTCGCTTCCATGGCTTTCTTCAAACCATCAATATTAGCTTCCATGCCCTTATTAAAACCATCCATCTTAGCTTCCACACCTTTCTTCAAAAATTCCATTTCATTATTTGTTGCTCTTTGCGAGAGCGAAATTTGGTGCACTTTCTTTTGTAATTTTGATATATCATGTTGCACTTCTTCATTTTCATGAGTCATAGTAGAGTATTATGACGGATTAATGGTTGTTTAACTCTTTTTAGGGTGCATTTTAAAGCCCAATACTAATATCTATGCTTCAATATGCCCTCGGAATCACTTCAAACTGATTTTTCAAACAAGACTGATGCAATTTGAAAAACAAAATACACTCTTTTTTCTTGCTTTTCAGGAGCTCAATATTGAAACTGAATTATATCTATGATTTTGGATCTTCAATATCTCAAATTCAATCCTGTAGTAGCCCTCTGAATCTTATTTCGAATTCCACAGGTCTGACCTAATTTGGATGCTTGAAGAAAAATTTATGTCTAATCTCCCACAATGACCTAATTATGGACTTGTTCAGTAGAGCTAACTTGTATTGCATGTTGCGTGACCCTGTTTCCTTTTTTTCCTCTAAAATTGATAAAAAGGAAACTACAGTCAACGTATTTTTTCCCAATTTTTACATGATTCCAATCTGATGCTCAAAGAGAAAGTTATGATGATATTCCCAAGGTGACCTCTTTAGATTAAAATTCTGGATCCTATAAAAATCCTAACTTACACAGAACATATCTTCGAAAATATTTTGAACCAAGATATAAAAATTTTAGATGAAGTTCCCCAATATTTCGGCTTCACATGGTGAAAATTCCAGCTTATGAACCTTCGTAGAAATAAGGTTATAGCAAAAATTCCATGATGACATTTTTGGAGTAGCGAAACCCTAGAATCCAAATCTTTGATACCAAATGTTATGAAACTAGTTCCAAAAATAGAAGAAAAGAGAGATCAATGGCTCAGTAATAAGACACTTCAAGGGGGAAACCTCCTTTACAATATATAAATGAACAATTCTTGGATGATACAAATGAAAAAACCTCCTTCTATATATAGGAGTCCATGGGGTCAGAATATAATCCTATCCGACCTAACAATGATAATGTAAGGGCACAATAACAACAATATGGGGGTTACATTGGGACACCAATAACAATAAGGGGGATACACTAACAGAAATCAGGAACTATACTATTAATATAGGGACCTAACACAAACTAGAGTTGAGCCATGCTTGTCATAGCTGCTGCAAAAAGCTTTCTAGAATTGGAAAACCCATACAAGGTCTCATCCATGCTCAACAACTTCCAAAACTACTTCAAACATTTGATTGATCAATACACCTTACTTTTCAAACCTGTAATATGACCCTAAATGTCTACTCAAATCAGTAAAAAAAGGTTATAATGGATTCAAAGCATCCAAAAACCCCTAAGTGGCCTCTTCTTTCTCTTCATTTGGTCTTCAGGTGAAGCAGATATGGCTTCCTCTCCTAGTGGCAGTCAGCATATTTAATCTTCAATCTAGAAAAATCACTTCTAGAAGTGCTCCTCTCCCTCTGAAACCTACACCAAACTTATAAGAATGTCTAAAAATTCTAGGATAGACTCTTTTTTAGCCTAGTTTGGTCAAAATTGGCTCAAGTTATGTCTCAATCAATTTTTCCTAGGAAAAATCCTCTAAAACTGGAGCAACTCTAGATAAATCCACCAGAACTGGATTTGATGCTGCAATTGGCATACTCCACCAACTTAATTTGCATGGATAATCTCAAATTAATCTGGACATTAGTGAATTAACTATGGTTTAGGCACTAACTGTACCATTATGGATAGGCCTTCACCTAGGGTCACGGGCATGCTGTCCTCTGGTAAGGGGTTGGTCCTACAAGGTTGGCCCCACTTAGCCCTGCCATAAATTTTGGGCATATTCAAATATATTTTTATGGCATTATATGTTAAGTCTTAACATGGAGCAGAGGCGGTAAGACATTGCGTTTGTGTGGGGAGGTCCCGGGGTTGAGCTAGATCTCCGTCCATCCACCATATATAAATTTTTATTCAAAAAATACATGTCATTTTGACATTTGCGAGGGGGCACATGGTGGCCCCTGGCTGCACCATGTGTCCTCATCCCACTGGTTCATTAAAAAACCAATCAAATTTCACCAAATCACAAAAACCTCAACCAATCCCGAAATGGCACTTGTGAGCAACTCGTTGATCCACTTGGGGGGAGTATTCTAGGAATATTCTGAGCATATTTCAAGGAATTTGTTTTGCTAACTGGGTTGTACAGATGTCTAGTCATCATCGGTGTCACAAAATTTACCTATTTAGCCAAGTGACGAGAACACTCTAACTTTCTTATACAGAGCCTGTTTTCGATGAAACAAATTGCGTTGAAATCAAGGTGAAGAGACCTATCCGGTCATTTAGGTTCCACTCAATTTGTAGAACTTTTAATTTTAGAAATTTTTTTCCCCCAATTCAGTTTTTTATCACTCCTTCCCACTGAAATGATTTTGGACACAAAAAATATGTTTATCTTATGAAAGTTTAATCCTCTTCACCTTTCCAAGTTCTATCTACTTGATTCTACTTCAAAAAGTCTTCATGATAGCCAATTTGGTTTCTTGACATGCCTACTCTGGAAATGGCTTGGTACATAAACCAATTTCCTCCCTTTGCTGCCGACCCTTGTTGGCTTCTTGTTGACTAATGAAAAACACATCGCTATAAAAAATTGATCTCTTTGTGCTTGGAAAGCTTGAATAATGTCCATCACAATGAGAATTGTTTTCCTCCTTTGCAATAACATGCATTTGATGCAAGCTTCTCCTTGGAAAAAATTTTCCAATTTAATCCCATCTAAGTGAACTACAACAACGAATTCAAATATCAGCAATCACTAGAAATGAAATGACCATTCATTTACCACCACGGTACCAAATTCCACATCTAGAAGACTGTCTTCGCCATGTCTTTTGCTTCTTGGCATCATGCATCATATGGTCTACAAAAGGGTTGTTTTTGCTGCAATATTTTGTCATCTTATCCCTCTTTCCTCTTCTTGATTCCATCATCCTCCAGTATTGATATGCTTCTCATGCCATGATTTGAGAATGAAGGTGTAATATTCCCAAATTTTCACATGATATTTGGAATATTAGAGTTCTTAATTTTGTTAATTAATTAAGTAAATAAAAGGGTTGAGGGACCCATAATCCTCAATATGGATAAAGATCCACTTTTTATGTGTGAATGTGGATTAATTAAGCATAGATCTACATAATGGAGTAGTGGAGCAGCTACTAATGTGAAAGGAGTGAAGATCATGTATCATTAATGAGATAGATCATAGAGGTTGAAGCAGTCAAATGAGATCATGGAGGGAATATAATGTAATATCATAGAGCATTCATGATAAAGTGATGGAGAAAGTAGTGCATTTAATGCACACATGATAGAGAGAGTGCACATTGCATGTAGACATGATGGAGGACTTGAAGAGACAATGCAATCAACCATGGGGGATTATCTTGATGTGAACAATGCAGTTTAGAGGTAGGCCAGGGCTTGGGAAGTATCACTTTGTATATAAAATATATGAAGGAAACATTGGAGGCAGGCTTTAGTTTATGATTTGATGATTTGTTTATATCTGGATCTGTCAGGTGACATTTCCATGAATCGTTACATTGTTTAGCTAAGTTTGAAGTATTTTTTAGCATAGGGTGTTCCTGAGCGAGAATCCCACCCTTACCCGTAGGGGACTTGTGCGCTTCTTTTGGGAAGGCTATTTTGAGTTTTCATTCATCATCAGGCATTGGTGCCACACTATTTCCACTCTCTGTAGAACGCATACCTTCAAGAATTATGCAATTTCTGAAGATCGATTTGGGAGGAGGACGTTGTCTTCAGTACATCAAATGGAGAATTGGTGAATGATTATTCCTATGACCTTGTAATTTAAGATCAGCTATTCCAGGGCCTCATTTCAGATATGGAATCAAGGAAAAGTTTATTGACCTCCTATCAGCAACAATCCCATCAAGGATTGTGCAGTCCATCATTGCAAATCCAAACGAGGAAGGAAATTTCTAGCATTTCAACAAGTAATCCTGTGAGGGATCATCCCCTCACCTTTCCATCACCATTTCCATTAGCCTGGAGCTTATTGAATCACATTTCAGTAAGCATTGAGTCTCCCCCTCTTGTACAATGCACTTTTTCTAGCAACTGCAGATTCAGTTGCTGCATTTTGAGGAGGAGCAGGAAGAAGAGACAAGATCTCAAGCTTCTAGCTTGGATATCTGAAGGAAGGATCAAATCTCAAAGCTCAGATCTGTTGTATAAAAATTTTCAGACATCTTTGGATCAGATCTGCATAAATTAGCAGTCAAAGGATCAAACCCTAGGAGGGTGATTTTCCAAACTCATATATCTGGAAAATCCTTTCTGGGTTATCTTGGGTTTCCATCACATTGGCCAAATCCTGAACCTAGGCATCATCAGTGCTCCTGAGCTCCATAGATCTGCATTTCCCTTTACAGTAGCTATATTTACATCATCAAGAAATGGGACAGTGCATTATTTCTTCCTGTAGCTCTCTAGTTACACAGTGCTAGTTGTATCATGTTTGCAGGGTCATTCTAGGCCACTTCTTTGGCTAGAGTACCTCTATTTTTAAATAATTGTAACTGTAATATTCTCCGCATAATAAAAAGGCTTAGATTCTATGTATATTCTGATGTTTTCTTTAGATATATTCTTTACTTTTTTGTATTTCTCATACTCTATTTGAGTATTACTACATTCTCCATTTTGTGATATTACAGTGGTATCAGAGCATGATCTTTAGCTCAGCGTGTGGACAATTCATCTTTTTCATCAAAAAAAGAAGCAGATAGTAGAGATCTACTACAATGGAGGGAATAATTTTTGGTGCATATTTCTTTAAGGGTCTCTCCAAGTAGATCAAGGAGGTGAAGGAAGAAAATAAAAAAGAAACCTCAAGAAGGTTTCAAGATGAAGAAGGTCCTAGTACTTCTTATTGGCAACAAAGAAGACTGGAGAATCATAGATCTCCTTATAGATATACTATGCCCACTTTCTCTGAGGAAGGTGAATGGTATAAGAATGAAGAAAGGAAAGAACCTGAAACTCATGAGACTCTCAGTATGTATCTTGAATAGTACAAAGCACAGCCTAGAGCATTCAAGGAGAGTCTAACTCTCCAACAATTCTTCCAAATCAAAGAAGAAAGAGGATCATATAGCAACAATAGAAGGAAGAGGCACAATCTATTCTATTTGCCTACACATGAGGGATCTTCTTCAAGAAATATTAAGGCCTTGAGGAAAGAGCTAGATGCATTTTTTAGGCTACATCCTGTGGCTGAAAAAGAGGTTGTCTAGATTGGAGCACTTCATCTCCTAGGTGAAGCCAATGATTGGTGGTTTGGTCACATGGAGCATGCAAAGTTGACTAAATATTCAAATTTCTTTCACAAGCTGAGGAAGAAATTTGACGTGAGAAAACCAGAGATGTTTCACAAAGAGACATTTCCTAAGGGATGAAAGGAGGATGTCAATCTTGTCACTCTGGACAAAGAGTGACTACATTCACCACCAGCTGTATAAGTACTTGCATCCGGAGAAGAGACACTTGCAAATTTTCAAGATAGTCTTGAGCTCTTGAAACATATTTTCCCATTCACGACTCAGGAGATGCATGAGAAAGAGGAGGTAGATTCTAGCGCTGGTACACTTGCAGAAGAGCAGGCATCGCTTTTTCCAATAGTTGGAGAAATAATTGCACCGGAAGAAGAAAATCTTCTGATCTTGCAAGATGTTTCTGAATCCAAGTTGATCCAAGGTATGCATCCACTTCCATCTCATATTTTTTAGTACCTCTTATTGAAACCTATGGGAACATGCCATCAAGGCCAATGCATAACTAAGGGTTAGAACAACATGCTGATTTGAAGCAGCAACATATCACTGTGCAGAGGACCCTTGATCTAATGAAGGAGGAGATCAAAAAATATCCCAGTTTGTCATTGTTAAACTACATTGAAGACTTTGAGTTGAAATGTGGAGTTTAAGAAGATTGGATGGGCATGATCCTATGTAAAATTTTTGGTTATGAGATTAGCATTGTGCCTTGCTTTGAGACAACATATACATCATCTTGTAGATCTAAAACGTTGTTAATGAGTAGCATTGAGAAGAGGAGGATCTGTTCCTTATGAGAGCAATCATATGGTAGCTTCATTCATGAAGCAATTGAGAGAAAGATGATAGATGGTAGACATCTTGAGGTGGGAAATATTTTCCCCTTTCTAGATGACACTTTCTCAATGAGCATGTCACAAATCAAAGAGAAACTTCTACCTACATCAGATTCATAACCTCATTGGTTTTGGAAGGCGATTGATGAAAAGAAGGTCTCATTAAGAGATCTCATTGGAGGTGCAGTTCAACATTTCATGGAGTGCAAAGTTCTTCATTAGTTTAAGGTGGATGGTATTCTACAAAGGGAGGATACCACGTTTATGCAGAACATCATTCATCATCCACATGGGGATGAGTGGGTGAGGATGATAAGCAAGGGGTTGCATGACCACTTGCAGATATATGATATGGGCCAGCAAGAATCTTGGTTGTGTTGGTTGTTCTTGGGTGAGTTTTTTTACAACCCAAAAGCTCCTATTTTTTTGATCCATGCCCTAAAGAACACTTGTGTAATGAAGAAGGAGGCATGGTTGCGCTGGTTGCTCTTGGGTGAGTATGGTTATCACCCAATAGCTCATATTTTCTTGACTCATGCCTTGTGTATCAATGACAGTATGCAGCAAAGAAAGGCATGTTCATTTTGGATTTCCTTAAGAGAGTTTGGCCATCACATGAAATCTCCTATGTCTATGTATTTTGTATTGTGTAAAAAATGGCATGGTACTCTCATGATCTGTATTGATGGTTTTTTCTTGTATTGGACTAGTGTGACATTCCATATGTCTATCAGTATGTTTCTACTCCATGATGCACATGAGGAGGTGAGAAAGCAACAAGATCTCTTGTTGCTTTGGTTGCTTTTGGGGAATTTTAGCTTATCTATCTTGCATGGTGGAGATGGAGGATGGTAGCAAGAGGCCTTACTCCAGTGGTTACCATTGGGAGAATATGGTTTTACATCCTTTTCTACCAATATATATCTATTTCTTCTTTTTCATAATGTCGGAATGATGCTTGGATCCAACAAGGCCAACAGGGCTAAAGATGAGGGCATGGAAATGCTCAATTTACTTCATGAAACATGGGATGAAGAAATACTTTGTGAGATGGGACTTTTCCTTTGTGGGAAGAACCACTTTATTTTATGTATCTCATGTATTGATGATGATGTTGGACAAATTATGGTTGTCACTTGGCACTTATTGGAGAAAGAAGGGCATCTAACTATATAGTTGAAGGTCATTCTATGCACTCTTGAGAAGACAACTTTGGAACCAAACATGCATAACACAGTGCAGCAAATGGAAGAGTCCTTCGTTACATGGATGAAATTGGGAAGGGAATGGATGGCATTGCATCTAATTTTTCAATTTCTTGAGGAAAAGCAACATTTTCCCAGGGAGGACTATAATATTTCCAAATTTTCACATGATATTTGGAATATTAGAGTTCTTAATTTTTTTAATTAATTAAGTAAATAAAAGGGTGGACGGACCCATAATCCTCAAGATGAATAAAGATCCACTTTTTATGTGTGAATGTGGATTAATTAAGCATAGATATAGATAATGGAGTAGTGGAGCAGCTACTAATGTGAAAGGAGTGGAGATCATGTCTCATTAATGAGATAGATCATAGAGGTTGAAGCAGTCAACTGAGATCATGGAGGGAATCTAATGTAAGATCATAGAGCATTCATGATAAACTGATGGAGGAAGTAGTGCATTTAATGCACACATGATGGAGAGGATGCACATTTCATGTAGACATGATGGAGGACTTTGAGAGACATTGCAGTCAACCATGAGGGATTATGTCCACATGAACAATGAAGTTTAGAGGTAGGCCAGGGCTTGGGAAGTCTCACTTTATATATAAAGGAGATGAAGGAAACATTGGAGGAAGGATTTAGCTTATGATTTCATGATCTATTTATGTCTAGATATGTCAGGTGACATTTCCATGCAGCCTTATGCTGTTTATCTATGTTTGTAGTGTTGTTTAGCACAGGGTGTTGCTGAGCTGGAATCCAACCCTTACCCATAGGTGAATTTTGTGCCTACTTTGGGAAGGTTATTTAGAGTTGAAATTCATCATCAATAATTGGTTCCACGCTATTTCCACTCTCTGTAGAACACATACCTTCAGGAATTACAAAATTTCTGAAGATCAATTTGGGAGGAGGAGGTTGTCTTCAGTACATCAGCTGGAGAAATGGTGAAGGATTATTCCTATCATCTTGGACTTAAATATCAGAAATCCTAGGACCTCATTTTATATCTAGCATTAGAAAAAATTTTATTGACCTCCTATCAGCAACAGTCCCATCAAGGATTGCATAGTCCATCATTGTAAATCAAGAGGAGAAAGAAAGTCGCTAGTATTTTAGCTAGTAATCCTGCGAGGGATCATCCCCTCACATTTCAATCACCATTTCCATCAGCCTAGAGCTTATTGAAGCACATTTCAATAGGAATTTAGTCTCTCCCTCTTGTATAGTGCACTTTTTCCAGCAGCTGCATATTCAGTTGCTGCATTTTGAGGAGGAAGAAGAGACAAGATCTCAAGCTTCTAGCTTGGAGATCCGAAGGAGGGATCAATTGTCAAAGAATAGATATTTAGTATAACTCATTTCATCCATATTTGGATAATATCTAGCTTCATATCATCATAACCCATTAGTCAAAGGATCAAACCCTAGGAGGGTGATTTTCCAAACTCATAGATCTGGAAAATCCTTTCTGGGTTATCTTGGGTTTTCATCACATTGGCCAGATCTTGAATCTGGGCATCATCAAAGATCCAGAGCTCCATAGATTTGCATTTCCATTTACAATATCTATATGTAAATCATCACAAAAGGGGACAACGTAATATTTCTTCCTATAGCTCTCCAGTTATGCAGTGCTAGTTGTAGCATGTTTGTGGGGTCATTCTAGGCCACCTCTTTGGCTAGAATACCTCTATTTTTACACTCTTGTAACTGTAATATTCTCCACATAATAAAAAGGCTCAGCTTATCTGTATATTCTAATGTTGTATTTAGATTTATTGTTTACTTTTTTTAGTTTTCATATTGTGTTTGAGTATTACTGCATTCTCCCTTTTGGGATATTACAGAAGGCTAATCATGATCCTCTCGCTCAATAGTGGACCTTCCAAAATCCCGAGACATCTTGTCACAAGAGAAATTATTAACTTAAAAAACACCCCATGCAAGAAACACAACTTGATGACCTCTTCCTTTTTCTCCTTGAAGGAAAAAAATTTCACATCGTGTGAACATTGTCATGCATTCTTACATCTTGGTGTACAAACCCATCGACCAAACACAAGTTGAAAAAACATGCGTCTTCAAACCATTGACTCTTAAGTCAAACAAAATCATGTACAACACTTGACGATTCTTTTCTAGAAACAACAAGAACTCCACATCTCATGAAACAATTCATCAACATCTCCCTTTCATACTTGCAGACTAAATCAACTCTTCCTAGTCGATAAGACATACATGTAACAATCAATCAACCAATAGAAGTCAATCACTCATGCATGTGCAGATGATCAACACTTTCAAGTCGACAACATAAATGTTAACAAAGCAATCAAAAAACAAAATTCAATCACTCATGCATGTTCAAGCACACTGAAACTATCATAAATTCCATTGTTCAAATGCACAAACTCTCATGCATGTATACAATTCTCAACTCTTTCAAAAGTAAAATCACAAGTAGAAGAATCCCATTGGTCTATACGAGTACTTTAAGAGCTGAAATGACCAAATTTTCTGCAACAAAGTGATTCAAAATACTCCACTTTCAAACACCTTCCGGGTGTAAACATGCAACATGCATTCTAGAGAAAATTAAATGCATTCACATGCAAATTACAACTACAAATTCCCATCTTTTTTTCATATAAGTGAGTCAACATAACTCTACTTTTCCAACATATTTCTTCATGCAATATGAAACATATTTTCAAGAGAAAATGAATGAATTCAGATTACAAGGAAATGAAACAATAAAGAAATATTTGCATCAATTATTAAAAGAAATGCAAGGCCTTAATTAGTTAATAAATCTAACCATCTCTTTCCAAACCAATTCAATGGCACTTCTTTTAGTTGCACTTCATCATCTATATCATCTTGACCCACATCAACTATGAAATCCTCTTTTACATTCTTGTCAAAATCTCTCTCTGCCTTCTTCAAATGTCATTAATGAGTTGTTGAATACAAATTCCAACACTTGTCTACAAGATGACCTTGCTTATGGCAATGAGTGCAAAATAATTGTGTTTTCTTTTCAACTTGTTGTTCATTGTCCAATGGACCTTTGTCTTTTTGTCTCCATTGTTTTGAAAGTTTCCTGTGTATGGATATCTTCTTCCAAAACCTTGAAACAGTATGGTTATTCAAACCACAAAAGGAACATATAAATTTCCTCCAAATATTATGTGAGGATTTCCCATGTTTATCATAATTATAAGCAACTTTATTAAAGGCATATTTATACCTTTCACATTCACCTTTGTCACCTTCTTGAGGAGGTGAATTTGATGAGTTAGTGGCTCTCTTCGGAATACCAATAATGACTTCAATGGCTTTAAATTTTTCAACATCCTCTTGTTCTCCATTTCCATTAGTTGCATGCTTATGAGAATCTTCTTGCAAAGTGGGTGTAAAACTATTGTATTCTCCATGAACACAATCTTGAGGTAGTGAACATTTAATGAAATTATTTCTTGCAACATTTCCAAAAGTATCCATAGTTTTTGAGTGCTCTACATCATATTGTTCACCAAAACCTAGACCCATGTACCTAGACCTTCCCTAAACAACAATAGGGTTTATAATTCCTTGTGCAAGTTTTCCTAACACTTTACCTTCATGGCCCATTTTTCTTAACAATTTGGACCCTATTCCTCTAGTGTGTCTTTCAAAAACACAAAAACATTCATCTTGAGAGGAAATTGAAGATAAAATTGATTTGCATACCTCATTTTCATTCACATACTTGGCTAGGGTTTCCTTGGCATCATGGAGTTGAATCTCCATCTCATGCATCTTTTCAAGAAGTTCTTGCTTCTCCTCCATCATGGCCATCAACTGCTATTGAAACCTACTGCTCTCCTTCCTATCTTCACCATCTCTTGCACCATATCTCTCATGATGAAGAGCTTCTGCAACATCTCTTCACCAAATAGTCTTGCTAAGGAAGATTGATTAAAAATGTCACTTGATAAAGCTTCCATCACACTTGTAATGCATAAAAAGCCTCTTTGTTGTGATTTGAGAGCTGGGTCCTCAATCCTGACCTTCTCCTCTATTCAAATTACGCACATATACTTGCACAGAGTTAAATTATCCTTGCACAAATACAAAACCTATAGCCAATTTTCTAGCTAACCTTGGCAAACCTTGAGATAAACTTGGGAGAAAATTAGCTAAACTATGCTCTGATACCAACTTGGTCTCAATATGGAAAAACTAGTTTTATTGTGCTAGCTTTCTCATCAATATAAAAGAAAATTTCTTAAATATTGTGTGCATATATTTGAGCTTGTTCGAACAGGGTTCCCTAACTTCAATTTTGTCCATTTTTGTAATATTTAGTCTAGTGCAGGGGGTTTTGGGTGGGCCAAAACTCCCAATGAATTATAATGGGTCAAAAGGGTTGAAAAAGAGTCTGCAAACCACGATTTGCAGACCATAGGATAACGCAGGATAGCATGATAAATAGATGGATAAGTCGAGTCTAGAGTAGGCTAAGAGGTGAATAAGCTTATATATGAACTTGTGGATATTTTGTGTTGATTTTCTGCATAAGGGCCCCTACTGGATGTGTGCACGAAGACCCTGAGTCCTGTTGTGTTCATTCCTTGCTAGTTGTGTGCATGGGCTAGTAAATAGAGTCTGTAAGCTGGATCTGGATATTAATGAATAAGATGACCTTTTGGGATACTGAAGTGCTCTGCATTATAATTATTGACTACGTTCTGTGTTAATTTATCTCCTGCATACTGTCGATTTCTGGTGCACATGTGGATGCAATACTATATAAGATTTTAATTTAATATATCTAGTTAGATTTGGATGTTTTTCTTCTAAAAAATTACTATTTGCATGATCTATGTGCTCGGCTGGAAATATATCGCTAATACGCAGTTAAGGGTTTCTGTGTTAGGATTCCTCCAGCACAGGTCTGATCAACCTGAAAGGACCCCCTTCAATTAAATTTCTCTCTCTCAAGCTGCAAAAAATTGCTTCGAACACCCTCTAATACTACTTTAGGTGAGACCTTGACCTGAGAAAGCAGGCCATTGACGAAAGGGCCAGTATTATAGGGGTTTGTTTGCAAACCTTAAAACTGAACCTGGGTCAGGACCCCTCAAGCCAAAAAATGGTTCCGTTGCCAGGACCTAAAGCATTTTGAGAGAGGGATTGGGTAATTCCATGGGGTCATTAGCATCCATTAAAACCTGAGTTAGAAGATTGGTTAGAAAAACAGATTCATGAATTTTCCCTAAAATCAAATAGAAGTGGAAAGTTGTCCACAGAAGAGTGGAAAAACAGGTAGATTTTTATGGAACTCCACAAAATCTTCTTTGTGTCCTTCTCACATGAGTTGCAACAGTGGCTAGCTCAACTGGAAAAATTTTAGACTTGTTGGAACGACGATCACATCACATAGTGGACCCCCGAGTTCGTCCAACAATTGGAAAAAATAGATAATAAGATTACCAGAACTGTGGACCATTGGGTTGACAGTATATTGGGTGGATTCGTAACGAAATTTGTTGTTGATCAGTTTGTGTCATAATAAGAAGCAGAGTGAAGGTTCTTCAAAGGATTTAGAGGTATGTTCCTAGAAACCATTTCGTTGTTGATTAATATGCTATTGAGCGAAAAAGGTGTCTTGTGTGGAAACACCGAGTGAATGACCTCCGATCAGAGTGACAGAACCACATGAAGTTTTAAATACTACTGGGTTAATAAAGAGGGAGACAGATCAGTATACAGTCCCTTGATGGAATCAACTAATCAGAACCAAGAAAGGGTTGCACAAGCTGGAACCAGCCCCATGACCACACCTACATCGAACCCCCACAAGAGTAAAAAATCTTCTGCTCCTCCCCCGCCACCACCAGAGGACAACATGGCTACACACATGAAGCTAACTACCTTTAAGGGTGTAGGGGAAGAATACATGGATCAATTTTTGTTTGTAGTCGAGTCTATATGGACCGCGAAGAGCATGAAAAACGATGCTATCAAATGGGCGTAGCTATCCATAGCCTTTGAGGGCAGGGAAGTGGATTATTTCATGGGATACATTGGTCAACACGCAAATGCATCCATAAATGATATTAATAATTTCGTAAAGCAACAATTTCAGAAGCATAAGTCATACACTCAATGTGTAGTCGAATTAAAGGAATTTAAGCAAGGACCTATAAAGTCTGTCTGGGAAGCTAACCAATGATTAAAGAAGGTTATCAACAATGGGGAATTTGTCTATGAATATAAGAAGCATAAAGAGTGGTTCATTTCTATGATGTTACCACACTTACACGAGCCCATGGGACAACAACAGATTGGATCCCAAGAGGAAGCTCTCAAAATAGACATGAAATTAGAAGCTACTCCACGGGATGATATGCAATTCGTAGCCTTACAAATCTAGAACCAACTAGAGGCAATGCACTTAGAAATTCAGAGCTTGTGAAACGATCGCGGTAAGGAAGTCAACCGAGACATCTGGTGCATATGCTGTAAGGTACCAGGTGACGCTAAGGATCAATGCTCACTATTATCACACTACATATAGATTGGGGGTCCAAGTCCTCTACAACCCAAGGAAATGGTTGGCCCTAGCAGCCCTATGTTATGGTGTGCCAGCTATCGGGTGGCGAGAAGTCATGATACAGATAACTCCCTACGATTGGGTGCTTATGTGTGAGAATTGAAAAATAGCGGTGCATATTATGCTCGTCTGTAGGTCATGAAGAGAAAAACTACCAGACCCTTGATGTTATGGTAGATAGGGGCAATTTATACAGAGTGCAGGTAGACCCCTCATCACCACTATCTCCTTTGAGACAGGGGGTGATCCCCCACAAGAGGAAGAGGAGGATGGAGAGGGGGGAGTGCTGGTCAAGGGAGCGGACAATTGATATGTTACAATTGTGGAGATGTAGGACATTTTGCACGAGATTTCCTGAACCCAACACACCAGTTTTGCAGATATCGCTGGAAATTCGACCATGTCATTGAATACTGCCCAATGCTAATAGTGAAAATGAAAGAGAAGTAGCAGACACCTATGCAGAATGTGCAAAGAGTGAAGGTAGAACCACGAGACAATGGGCCATGTATCAATTTAATTACACGTAGAGGAATTTCCACTATAGGTGCTTAAGAAAAGGTGGAAATTGAATCATTGATATGGAAGGCTGAGGAAAAAGTGGAAGGCTTAGACTTGAAAAGGGAGAAAGAAACATTCATTGAAGCACGAAGGGAGATGACCAAAATTGAAACACCTACCATGAAGGGTGCGGTAGACCTACAAGCAGACGAAGCAGTTAAACCCTTCCCTCAGGCATGTATGAAGTTCTTGCACAACTGGAAGGCTGTAGAAAATATCCAAGCCCTAATAGACAACTGCACAGAAAGGATTTCTCCACAGCCCGAGGTTAAAACTTTGAACAAAATATACAAAAAAAAGAGAGTATGAGACAAGAAATGTGCATGACTGCACAGATAGGGGAATACGAAATGGACCAAGTTATCCTTGACTTAGGCTGAGATTCTAACGTCCTACCCAAGAAGACCTAGCAGCGAATGGGAGAACCTAAACTAGAATCGTAGACTATTCAACTACAGATGACTAATCAACAGAATAGTATCCCATTAGGAAGACTAACGAAGGTAATGGTAGATATTGTAGGTGTGAAGGTTCACACAGATTTTGAGGTAATCCAGATAGTAGACAACACAGACCCTTATCCTACACTCTTAGGTCTGGATTGGGCTACTAACACGGGATGCATCATTAATCTAAAGAGGAGAAGCATGATATTTTAAAATGAACACACAAGGGTAATAGTCCCATTGGATCCAGCGGAAGGAGAGCGATATACTCAATCGATACAGGAAGAAGAAGATTTCGATCACATATACAAAATGACCGCCCAAGATGATGACTAGATCAACCCCACGGATGAAGGCATGCTATGTTGGGAAAAATATAGTGAGTGCTTATCTGACTCAAACGAAGAGATCGAAAATGGGAAAAACCGGTTGCATGATGTGTCTGCACTAAGGTGTCTAAAGATCATGAAGAGATTCCGATCTATTTCTTCAGAGGTAATAGAACTACCCTACTTTTATGGATCTGGTAATGTTGAAAATTTCCTTGAAGAAATAGAAGCTAACTTTCTTAAGGAGCGGTGATTTTGGGCCTTGGACTTGGCCATGCATTCAACCCATGCACGCCAGTGGGAAACTCATAAAGGAGCTTTATGGGACTGGGGGGAATGCAGAAGGATGCTGACCATATGATTATGCATACCAGCTAACCCACCAATAGAACTCTTCTCAGGGCCAGGGTATCCGCACAGGCACGTGGCTCGTTGGCTAGAAGCAGGGAATGAAGGAACAAGGAATGAATTGGTCATATTTTTTCACACATTAGGACCAATCCCCACCACCTGGTATTTGGACGCAGAGCTACACTAACGCACCAAGCATTGGAGTAGGATGGTCGAAGACTTTGTAATGAAATTTGGACTAACAGGAGGCACCGAGCAACTTGATGAAGCCCTAAAGGATATAGATGCTTTGGTCTTTGGTGAGGCTCACCCTAAGCAGGTACGTACTACGCCAGCTTGGAATGCACAGCTACAGGATATCATAAACTGTAGAAATCTGTTAATGGAAGCCTGCGACAAAGATCCTTAGAATATTATGATTAAAGATTCAGAAGGGGAATGGGCTATTGCAGGTCCGTTGCTACGAATAGTTGATGTCACCAGGCCTATGAAACTAATAGAAATCAATATTGGCTCAGAAGAATCGCCCACGGTGGCCAAGATTGGGGATTACTAGGATGATGGCACGGTGGGAAAGGTTTCAGAGCTGCTAACTGAATATCATGATCTATTCCTGACCAAGTTCTCTGAAATCAATGGAATCATAGGATACATGGTATTTATGAGGATTACGTTGAAACGAGATGCATGGCCAGTCAAACAACGACCCTATTGCCTGAAACCGAAGTACAAGAAAAAATTTAAGGAGGAAATTGAGAAAATGGTGGCCACAGGTATCATTGAGCCAATAGAACAGTCGAACTGGGTAAGCCTCGTGGTGGTCTAGGAAAATAAAATTAAAGGAGAGATCTGAATCTGGGTCAACCTACGCAAGTTAAATGACACTTGTGTCCATGATTCGCTCCCCACACCATTCTCTGATGAAATCCTAGATAACGTAGGGGGTCAGGAATATTATTCATTTACCGATGGGTTCTCGGGGTACCATCAGATATGTATTACACCTGAAGATCATAGCAAGAAAAATTTCGCAATAGAGTGGCGTTAATTTCAATATACTATCATGCCCTTTGGATTAAATAATGCCCCTGCCATCTTTTCACGCATTGTTGTAGCCATATTCAAATAATTCATGCACAAATTCCTAGAAGTCTATTTGATGACTAGACAATGTTCAGATTAGTAAAGAACCATGTATTGAATCTACGCATGATGTTGGACGCATGCAGGAAACACCAACTCTCACTAAACATCAAGAAATGTATGTTATGTGTCTCGTTCGAAATTATACTAGGACACGTAGTATGCCTGCAGGGGTTGATGGTCGACCTGACCAAGATTGCGATTATCATCAACTTGACAGTTCCAAGCATTGAAAAATAGTTGTGCCTCATCCTCGACCACACAGGTTACTACAGAAAATTCATACACGGATACGCTTAGATCATCGCTCCGATGGAAAAAATGTTGAAAAAGGATGTGTCATTCTTCTGGGATGACGAATGCCAGAAGAGCTTCGAGCTGCTAAAAGAAAATATGGTGACTACGCCTATCCTAATATTCCCCGATTGGCCAAATATCTTCCATGTCCATGTAGATGCATCAGGGATCACCTTGGGATTTTTCTTGGTGTAGCATGGAGAAGAGGATATAGATCACCTAGTGGCCTTCGCTAGTAGGAAGCTATCGAGCGTGGAGCGTAACTATTCTACCACGGAGCAGGATGGGTTGGAAATGGTATATGCCCTAAAAAAGTACAGGCACTATTTACTTGGAGGACACCTAAAGATGTTCACAGATCATTCGACGTTAAAATACCTAGTTAATAAACCTGTGTTGGGAGGGAAAATATGTCTATGGTTGTTACTATTTCAAGAATATGATTTTCAAATTATCGTGAAGCCAGGAAGGTTGAACATTGGGCCAGATCATTTGTCTAGAATCGAGAATGGGGAAGAGCTGACTAACTTGGATGATGGATTTCCTGTCGCGCAGCTGTTTGATATCAAGGTAATTGATGAGCACTTTTTCGATATCATCCACTTCTTGAACACAGGTAATTCCCCTGATGACTATTCAGTACAACAAAAAAAGGAGTTGGTCACCCGCACAGCTAACTTCACTATCATTGTAGGACAACTATACAAGCTGAGGGCGGATGAGGTACTACGAAGGTACGTCCTTAAACATGAAAGACCAGCTATCCTAGCTGAAGCCCATGAAGGAGTTGCAGGGGGGAAATTATGCAGGTAAAGCTACTACACATAATATATTGCGGGCTGAGCTTTGGTGGCCCATGCTACACACGGATGCTCATACTTATTGTTGGGCCTGCGATGCATGCCAACGAACCGGGAAAGCCTCACGATGCAATGAGATTCCCTTGCAACCATAGATGGCCCTACAGGCATTTGATAAATGGGCCGTCGACTTTGTAGGCCCCATTAACCCCCCAGGTAAGAAAACCACTACTCGGTATATCATTATGGCCACAGATTATGTTACCAAGTAGGAAGAAGCTAAAGTTGTCAAGGATTGCACTGTGGACACGGTGACGCACTTCATTTTTGAAAATATCTTGACCAGGTTTGGGTGCCCAATGATCTTGATGAGTGATAGAGGTATGCATTTCATTAACGAAACTATTAAGGCTCTGACTGAGGAATTATAGATCCACCATGCAAAAAGTATCCCATATCATCCACAGGAAAATGGAACCATAGAAGCATTCAACAAAATTTTGGAAATGCGCTCACCAAGGTCTGTAACGCACAATGAGGGATTGGGACGTGAGCATCCCCTCTATACTCTGGTCATATAGAACTACGAGTAAGAAGCTCACAGGAAAGACACTCGTCCGAATGATCTACAGTAAGGAAGCTATTATGCCCATGGAATACATTGTTCCCAGCTTTCACATCTCTACCTTCAAAAATATGGAAGACTCAGACATCATGAAGGAACACTTGGCATAGCTATTCGCTTTGGAAGAAGATCGTTTCATAGCCCAATTCCACCAAAAAGTTCAGAAGGCACGGGAGAAAGCTTGGCATGACCGACATATTCGACAGAAGGTCTTTTTGGAGGAAGAATTGGTCCTATTGTACGATAGATAGTTCACGAAACACCTGGGTAAGTTTCAACATAACTGGTTAGGTCCATATGTGGTAAAGGAAATTACCAATGGCGGTGCGGTTAGTTTGGCTACACTGCGCAGCGATTCTCTACTAGGATATTTTAATGGGAGATGACTAAAGCCCTATATGGGCTCCTCGGTGCCGATCAAATGACTATATGGCCGGAGTAGCTGTATAATGGATGTTGCGTGAAATTGGGCATGGATGCATAGGGATGGTGCATAAAATTAGATGTGCGAGTGGGTGCGCTACAAGCACAGTTGTTGTGCACAGTGGAAAAAATTAGCCGTTGGAACGAAGTGGGAGCATGGAAAAATTATCTTCTCATTAGACGAAGCGAGTAACTGGCAATTAATGTGGTGACTTACGAGGAATTTTTACCTTTCCCGTAATGGTGAAAGGAAAATAAGGATCCACCAGCCATTTTTTCGTCGCAAAGGCTATAAGATAAGGATTGTTTGGTTTACGGGATTCAATTATTGTTTGAAATTTTCGCACCTCAACGACTCTAATATATATCATCTCATCTATCTACTTGCCATCGACATGAGTGAGAACGCTACTCCATCTGACACTATCAACGCCAAGTTAATCTTCCAAGACAGGATGACTATTACCAACCCAAATGCGTCTCCGCCCACAATCACATCTGAGGAAATAGGATCTAATGAGGTCTGGGAAGTAACCCTTGCAATAGAAGAAATCTTCTTGAATCTATCTAAGCGGAAGGGAAAATAAAAGGTAAAACAAGAAAAATGGGCTGGTGGGAAGCCTCATACTTCCCCGCAGATTAGACGCTCCCCTATGAAATTACCTAAGAGGTGATTGCCTACTACATCCCTCAACCCAATGGCACTCACAGCAGAAGACCTGCAAGTGACTCCTCTAACTTGGTTACCACTTTATGTTCGACCATGAAGAACACAAGCATGCATGCCAAACATGGATATCGTTCGCACCTATCTTTAGATCCCTCTGGTCCCAGAAGAAGTGCCCCATCTCGGAGGAATGTTCGACCACCTCCCCCACATAACATTTGATGACCATGACCTGGAGAACTTGGACACTTTCTCTTCGTTAGCTCCACACCTGTACCTGGAACAGGTTGTCGAAGACGGTGTGCTAAAGGTAGAGAAAAATGGTTCGGGTCAAGGGATTAATCGGAGTAGGCATCTTGAACTTGTTGCACCTCCCCCACTTTGGTCGATACAACATAACCAACCTAGTTGTTCACCAACTTTTGGAACCCCTTCATGATGGATGGTTGTTGCTTGAAGGCCACATACCAATTGATGTTTCTCTCGTTCACTGAATCACTGGCCTCCCTATGACCCAAACCTAGGGAAGGTACAGGCAAGAAATTTGAGCACCATATTGCTAAAGCTATCCGGAAGAAGTACCATGTCACCGAAAACAAGAGGGGCTTTCAGATTGACACAATAAAGGATCAACAGATGCGCATGGGTACCCTACTTCTTGCCTACAATTTGATGGAGAAATTATAGGCAATGGCTGCCCCCGCTCATGTAATTCAAATCGCAGGCCAATACAAAAAGGGAGTCTGTTATAATTGGTCCCAGTACCTGGTTGAAGAATTTCTCAACAACATGTGCGAGGCTCGGGATCATGGAAAATATTTCTACTACTCTTGGTTCATCCTGCTAATTGTCTTAGTTGAATGGGAGACCTCAAAAGAAGCGATATTCCTCCCTCTTGAGCCTGGAATGTGCGAGGGGGCATGGTTTTCGAACCTATGGGAATAAAACAACCCTAAGCGGATTGAGGAGAATAAACCTTCTGGGTACTCTATCATGGGGTTAATTTTGCGGCCATTTATTCCCAACTACACCTTTCCCCAACAATCTATGGTAAGTATAATCATATAACATAATTTCAAATTCCCATGCACAATGTGCAAATTCGGGCTCGTAAAGATCACACGTGGCATAAGCTCCCATATATGACCACCGAGGCTAACATCAAACGGATAATTTCCACTTGGCCGCTGGAGTGGAAGGTCATAGCCCAGCCAACTGACCCAGACGCAGCAGGTACATCTGGCCACAACATAGTGTCAAACTGTACCGCTCTGCCTGGCCCAACAACAGAGTCGGTGATTTTGGCCTCCACGCCGCAGACGACTGCCACGCAGCTAGAACTAGACTCCCCACTAGATCAGAACATAAACTATATTGATGACGCAGGTAATATCAGCCTTGCATATTCTCAAGCATCCCCACGAGCTATCTCAAGGGCCTATAAAGAAGCGTAAGGCCAGTAAGACTGGCACCAACACAGAGGTTACCTTGACAGAGGATGACCTTGACTAGATTGCCAATGCACTGCATCTGTCGATCAATGGATTTCTTGGGAAGAATAGCACAAGGCTGTTATAGAAGTCTTTCAAGCAGAGCTACAAGCCCTCTGGCTCAAACCGGACACCCTTAAAGCGAGCATAGATCAAGCAAGGCAGAATCAAGTGACCGTGGATCAAGTGAGGCAGACTCACGTGGGCTAGCTGGTCATCGCTACAACGCTGGCAACCATTGCAAATAGTCGAATCTTCCCTCTCCCCAGTGCTGCTTTTATCATGGAACCCGCCAAATTATGCACCCAAGTCCAGGCATGGTCATTTGTCAATCTTGATGTTGGTCAAATCACTGGTGTGCAACTGCATGAATTATTTACTGCCATCACCAGCGAACTTCAGCACCGAGAACTCCATGCCCAGTAGCACCTCAGTGAGGCCGAGAAGACTATTATGACTCAAGTTTCCAAAGCCGCCCAAACAAGGCTGTGGACGTGAACAACCAACTCTGTGACGACATGCCAGAAGTCATTCCTGCCTCCGTTGAATTGCAAGCAAAGGTCGAAGGATTGGTCGCTACCATGAAGGCATCCCAGATTGAGGTACAGGTTTTCAAGGTTGATTTCGAACTTCAGAATGCATTGTTGCAGGCCAAGCGTCAGCCTGAGACTCCTCTGGAAGTGTGCGCCCAATGAGACGCATTGGTTACAGAAGCCATGACCACTATCACGACGCAGATGAGTTAGGCCATCACTTCGTTAGAAAATGCTATGGAACTATGGTCCTAGGTACAACATGACCCTCTCCTCCGACAAATTGATCAGGAGTACATCAGAAGGAACAAGACTTTAAGCAGATGGAAGCTACGTTGACCACTCTTGTTCCAGCCTAGTGCTTAGCCCGTCTTCAAACTAGCCACATGCTTCGCAGTGAAATTATGGGGCTCCGGCGCAAGAAATAGATACTCGGCGACCATCTGACACCCTGGTTGGACGAGGCCCTCAAGCTTTCACAAGACTTAGAAGGGTCGGTGCGAAAGTTGAACCAGACTTTAGATAGTGTCACCACTACCACAAAAGGACCAACCTTGCAGAAACTAGTGGAAATTGTGCAGACTACCCCCACGTAGAGCCTTCGTGTTCTTCCTCCATTCACTGCCGCAATTGAGCAACTCAAAGATAGGATGAAGACCCCGCCAGCACTGTGACTCGGGACAAGTCATAAGATTGTGTTGGGGGACTGTTGGAACAGGGTTCCCTAACCTCAATTTTGTTAAGTTTTGTATTATTTAGTCTAGCGTAGGGGGTTTGGGGTGGGTCAAAACCCCCAACGAATTGTGATGGGACAGAAGGGTAGACCAAGGGTCCACAAAACACGGTTTTTGGACCATAGGATAACACAGGATAGCATGATAAAATATATGGATAAGTCGAGTCTAGAATAGTCTAAGAGGTGACTAATCTTAGACACAAACTTATCGTTCTTTTATGTTGATTGTCTGGGTAAAGGTTCCTGCTGGTTGTGTGCGCGGATACCCTGAGTCCTGCTGTGTGCAGACCCTGCTGGCTATGTGCGCCGGCTAGTAGATAGAGTCTGTAAGTTGGATCTGGATGTTAATGAATAAGAGGACCTTTTGGGATACTAAAGTGCTCTGCGTTATAATTATTGACTGCGTTTTGTGTTAATATGTCTCTTGCATATTGCCGATTGTTGATGCATGCGTGGATGCAATAGTGTATAAAATGTTAATTGCATCGATTTGGTTAGATTTGGATGTTTTTCTTCTGTTAACTTACTATTTTAATGATTTATGAGCTTCACTGTAAATATTCCGCTAATACGGAGTTAAGGGTCTCTGTGTTAGGATTCCTCCGGCACAGGTCTGATTAACCTAAAAATAACCCCTTCAATTAACTTTCTCTCTCTCAGGGTGTGGAAACCTGGTTCCAGCACCCTCCCATACTACTTCGGGTGAGACCTTGACCTGTGCAGGTAGGCCATTTCCGAAAGGGCCAATAGTATAGGGGTTTGTTGTCAAATGTTAAAAATGAACCTGGGTCAGGACCCCTAAAGCCAACAGAGTTGAACAACATATTAGTTTAATGGTTTATTTAAGTGTCTTTCAACAATGAAATTCCATGAAAAATTGTAAATCATCAAATCATCAAATACTTGAAAAAGGAATGTGCATCAAACAACAAGAAAAAAACCATTGATGAAGGAGTTCACCCCTCCTAGGATACATCTCCTCGTCCTTCAACATGACTAGCCCTCTCTTGTATTTGTTGTCAAAAGTGCATATCATATTGCTGCAAAATACATGTGGTTATTACATGTCGTTGAGCACAGTGGAATTCAACAAAATATTCATCTCCTTTTAGATATTCTCTTACAGATCCACCTTGGTTTTCAACTTCAATGCTACCCCTTGCACCAAAACACTTCTCAAGCGTATCCCATGCCTCCTTCATTATCTTCGCATCTGAAATCAAGGGAAGTATACTTTCATCGATTGATTCTTTTATGCATTTTAATGCATAGGCTTCTTTTTTCCTCTTTATTTCCAGATCTAAAAAGATCTCAAACATCTTTTGTTTTTTCTTTAGCATGTTGGAATTTCCCATGACCTCGTTGCTTGGCTTCCACAAACAAACGAGTCTACATATGCATCAAATGCCTTGTTTCTAAAATTTCGTTTCCTCAAAAAATTTCCTTCTATAGATTCACTTTCACAAGGCTCTTTTTAAATTTCCATTGAAAAAAAAAATTCTTTAAAACATTCACTTTCACTTTCTCACATCACAACTTTAAGTTTTTTTTTTTTTTTTTTTATACTCCAAAAAAAATTCCTTTTCTCAACAAAATCTCATCTCCTTTAAAAAACACTTAAAAATATATTTTTTAGAAATTGTAGCCCCTTTCATTTCCTTTTCTAAAACCTTTGCAAATTTTGAAGTTTTTTTTTTTTTTTTTTTTTTTTTAACTTAAAAAAAAATATTCTTCATATAAAAGGGCTTCCTCCCTTTTTTTTAAATCTACACTTTTGAAATGGACTTTCCATTTAATGCATGAATAGAATTTTAAAAAATCCTTATATAAAGCTTTTAAAATCACTTTGAATGATTTGAAAGCTTCGTACCTTTATGCATCACGGATTGCCTTCCGTAAAATTCAGCGTAGCAAAAAATTCACCTTAACACAGGTGATTGACTCGGTTTCCGCATGTGACTTAACGCAGATGATTGCTTTGTGGTCCAACATTACTTTTAATCCGTGTGAGGAATTGCAACTTAACACGACTGTTAGCTCTTGGCTCCTGCGTTATAATGCTGAGCTTCTTCTCAAGCAGTGCATTAAGATAGTGCGTTATAACACTGGGAAGCTTTTAAAATAGAGCATTAGTACAACAACAATTTTTTCTTTTTAATTTAAAAAAAAATAAACTCTCTTCAATCGCCTCTGCTTGCTTCTTTGCTGACTTCTTCGTCTTTCTTTTATCTCTGCACTTTTACTTTGCTCATGCGTTCACGTTGTTTTTCGGAAGTCTTATACAATTTCCCTCCGATCTCTGTTGCTCTGAAGGAGTCTTACATAGGATCACCTCTCTTCTCTACTGCTCCAACTTGGCTCTATTGCTGCTCGCTGGGGAGGCTTATGCAAACTAGCTTCGATACCATGACAAGAATTGAAAACTAAAAAGAAGAAGAGCAGATGATTGTTCTTCACAATATTACGAATTAGTTAAATAGGATTACATGGGAAACATAGGTAATAAATAACTGGAGTTAAACGTGACTAAACTAAACTAATTAGAAACTAAACTAGACACTTGGATTGATGGTTTCGACACCTAGCAGGTGGTTAGGATTACATTCTTTAACAATTTAGTGGTCGCCCTATCATCGAGAGATACAATTTCATGGAAAAACTATCAATTTGTTAAAAAATAAATTTATGTAGCTATTTCCCTATCATCGAGTAATGAAAATTGAAAAATTATTTGGCAGGGTGTGACTTTCCCCTCGAATATGATTTAAACAATCTGGAAGCTGTCAATTTCTGTTATCAAAATTCGAAAACTACTAATAACTCTAGCTTTATCTTTGAGAAATGGAAATTAATGGAAAATTTGGTTGATAGTAGGTGATTTTTCAATCACATATGTTATTTAAACTTTCTGGAAACTAATTAAAAACTAATATTTTTGTTAAAATTGCAAATACTAATTAATAGAAAAGTCTGTTGATACACAGTGATTTGTCCTTAATTATAGTTTAAATTTTAATTTTTCTAAAAACTCTAAACATCTTTTTGTTAAGATTCCAAATAATAATAATAAAGCTGAATAATTTATCAAATTTTATGAGCGATGTCATTTTGAATTTCTTTCATTGATGTAGTCTACTCCATTGTTTTGAAAATGTTTCAAGAATGGTTAACAAGTGATCCTAAAGATTTTTTTTATAAGAGCTAGTGTATTAAAAGAGCATAAAATATAAATTAAAGTTAATAAATATAATTGAGACTAATGGATATTGTTAAAATGGAGTATGTATCAATCATCATCCACAAAATTTAGATCTTAAAGGTTTTTAACAAAATGCTACAATATATATGTAGTATTCTACTTGCACATTTATTAATACTGAGCTAACAAAAATTAAAATTTGCAAAGCATCAAATTGTTACATTAAACCATGAGGAATTATTCATGGGCTTTGCTTTCCACATACCTCTTTTTCCCTTACCACCAAATTTTTCCATGATTTAACTTTGACCCAAAATTAGCCATGTGATCAACCTTGGAGTTGTTTGATGTGGGAATATGGAGACATTTCTTCTTCGGGGATAAACTCATACAACTCATAAATACCCTTGAAAATGTAACTTAAATTTGTATATGAAGAGAAAGATCCTGAATATAAATAGTGAATTATATTTGAGGAATCACAAAAAAAAACAATCACCTCATGAATGTCCATATTCACAATTTTCCTCAAACCATAATATAATGCATAGGCCTTAGCAATGTTGTTGGAAGAGTGACCTAAACCCCAAACATACAGATGTTCTTTCTAATGCTCAAGGAAATAAGAAATTGATTAGCTTTGGAATCCAAACAAACAATATAGAATAAATAACGTTCAAAATAGTTTTTTCATTTAGGATAAATTTAATTAGAATTATGTACAAATTAAAAATCAGTTATATAAGTATATAAGTATCTTCCTATTAAGATATATATAAGTATCATATAAGTATCTTTCGATTGAAAATGAAAATTGGTATATTAATATTTTGTTTAATTACAAATTCTAATAGTATGGTTGAGAATAAAAAATGTTGGTATATTCTTATTCACTCCTCTAAATTTGATAATAACTTTTTATATCCCTAAGGCCATGCTTAAACCATGTATCATTAAAACTTTGCCAAATATAAACTAAAATGTATTGTGCCCTTTGTTGATGATTACATATGAGAGTTAATGAGAAGTGGATGGGAAATTAGCTTGAATTGCGATGTGCATTGGATTATGAAACGTCTCCGTATTCGTATTCTGCTTGATGTCATATGGCTTAGAGAAATAAAATAGTAGCGTTTGGCTGCCGGAGGCTTTTGAATTTGTTAGCTATGCTTTCGCAAACTCAACTGAAATGCAATGTAAATTTATTAATTTTATCTCCCATTTTTTTTATATTTATGATAATTAATCTTTGTATTTTATCATGAAATCTTATCAACAAGCTGAATACAAATTTAACTATTAAATAAAATGAATGATTAATTAATGAAGATTAATTTATAGTATTAAATTATTTTTTAATGTTAATATTAAATTATTGTTTAAGTATTGATTTTAATGTAGAGAATTAATTAATATTTTTACTATTAAATCATAATAATGATGATGATGATGATGATGATGGAAGAATATCATTAATATAAAAACATTATTAATAAAATAATATTATTATATTTAATAATTTATTGATTGAAATATTATCATTATTATTATTATAGCACAACTATATAAATTAAATAGTTAGTAAATGTTTATAACCATCAATTTATAATAAACATCAAAATACTTATCTCATTATACATCTCAAGTCCCTAAAATTAGAAGTTATCATAACAATGAACTAACTTATAACTTTATTTGAAATTATTATTATTAATAATTATAAATATAATTGATATATAAGTTAAAAATTCTTAATGATAGAGATTTAGGCCCACTTTACTATAGAGATTTAAATAGGACTTGTTACAATATCATGGGTGAATAATACCACATGCCCCAAAAACCCATAACTCAATTTATATGACACTTGTTCATATGACATTGTCTTTAATTAATCAATTTAATTAAAAGGGGAAAAAGGCTATAACTACTTTGGAGATAAATCTAAACCTTTAATTTGTGTATACTATAATGAATGTTTTAGAATATTCCATTGAGCCTAATAATTAGGTGGATAGGCATGTCTACTTTGAAATAAGGTCTTCATAATTTTAATTTAATTATCAATAATTAAGTTAACTAAATTAACATCAAAACACTTATTCATTATACATATCAAGTTGCTAAAATTTAAAAAATCACGAGAAGAAAAACATGTAACAAAATTCTTAATTATGGAGATTCAATCACATTTTCTTATGGATATTCTTAATATGCAATTGGTTCTCACTTATCAATACCATATGACCAAAAAACCATAATTCATTTCATAGACAGGTCTTCATATGGAAATTTTTCAATTAATGAATTTAGTTAAATGAGAAAAAAACACATCTACCTTGTGAACGATTCTCATCCTTTAATTTGTGTCTATTATGAAAATAATATAGAATATTTTTTAGAAGTTAAATTCCTACGATCCACCTAATAATTATTAATAATTAAATTAAAATTATGGAAACCCTATTCCAAAATAGGCATTCCTATAAGGATAATTAGGTGGATGGTATGAATTCTAGAATATTCCTAATAGTATACACAAATCAAAAATTGAGATTTATCTCCAAAGTAGCCATGCACTTGTTTTCTTTTTAAATTAATTGATTAATTAAAAAAAAAATCATATGACCAAGGGTCAACTATTGTAAGAAAGCCTATGTACACATTAAGAATCTCTATGGTAAAGTGGGGTAAATCTCCATGGTTAAGAATTGTGTTCCATGTTTTTTTAATTTATACTATGTTTAATTTATAAATCAATTATTTTTATAATAATAATAATAAAGTTATAATTTAGTTAGTTTTTATGATTTTTTTAATTTTTGCAACCTCATATGTATAATGAAGTGTAATTATGCTCATTATGGATTGATCTTTATTGATGTCTATGAACTAGTTATTGATAATTAAGTTGACAGACATGTCTATTTTTGAATAGGGTGTCTAGCATTTTAATTTAACTATTAATCATTATTAGGTGGATGGTAGGGGTTTAAACTCAATGAAAAAAATTAGAATATGCATAGTAGTACAAACAAATCATTCGTTGAGATTTATGATCAAACATGGTCAAGCCTTATTAACCCTAATCTATCTTAGTTAGGTGTAGTTTGATTATGGCTAATGGTGTTGTAACAAAGCCTATGTACACATTAAGAATCTCTATGGTAAAGTGGGGGTATATCTCCATGGTTAAGAATCTTGTTCCATTTTTTTTTAATGTATACGATGTTTAATTTATATATCAAATATTTTTATAATAATAAAGTTATAATTTAGCTAGTTTTTATGATATTTTTAATTTTAGCAACCTCAGATGTATAATGAATTGTTTTTATGCTCGTTATGGATTGATCCTTATTAATGTTTACAACCATTTAATGTATATGGTTGCACTAGTTATTGATAATTAAGTTATCAGACATGTCTATTTTGGAATAGAGTGTCTAGCATTTTAATTTAATTATTAATAATTATTAGGTGGATGGTAGGGATTTAAGCTGAATGAAATTTTTTAGACTATGCATATTAATATAGACAAATCATTGGTTGAGATTTATGATCAAACATGGTCAAACATTATTAACCCTAATCTATCTTAGTTAAGTGTAGTTTGATTTGCACAAACATGGTCATCCATAACCAACTATACATTTTATTATTAATTATAAAAAAAAGTATTATATGAGTTAAAACATATATACATTTAAAAAAACTTGTAACAAGATTCTTAAGAATAGATATTCATTTTATTTTACCATTAAAAATTTTAATTTATTAATAAACTTTGTTACAATACTGTGGGCCAATACTATGACTTACTAATACCATATATCCAAAAACCATTACACATATTCATTACAATTTTTTATTAATTAATTTAATTAAAAAAAAGATAACTACATTCTTTAATATATAATAATTTTTATTGAAAATATCTTAAAATATTTTTTTAAAATTAAATCCCATCCAACTAAAATACAATGAATAATTAAATTAAAACTATGTATAATGATTCACAACCGTTGATTTTTAAAACAAAAACCACAGAAATGACTTGAATGATGTAACGACAAAACTCACCAGAGTGAGCAAACCAAAAACTGGGATCAGATCGAGGATTATCTCAAAGCCTTAGCGTTCGGTGATATGATTTGATATTTAGAAAAAGCCAGGAGGTGTCAGGAATGGCCCGTACTGGCATTTGACTTTTGTGTACACACACTTTTGTTTTCTATTCATATTTGACAAATTTGTCCACATACGATAAAAATAAATCATCCGTAGAAAGACGTTTTAGAACTTCCTGATGGCTTTAAAAAGGGACCAGATATTGATTGCATTTCATCCGTGTTGTGCAAAGATCCAAGAGGGGCATGTTCCATATGAGTTTTGATAAGTTGCTTCAGGCTTTGCCTCTGCCTGCAATATTAATGGAGAGCAGTGGAGATGCTGCGACTGCGGCCATTGGATTAATAGCCACTTTCATATTCTTCTTCTCCTGCTGGCTATTGCACCAGAGTCGAAAGAATGATAGATTGCCTCCAGGGCCTTATCCATGGCCAATTATCGGCAATTTCCACCAAGTGAGACTTCCTCTACACCGTACTCTGAAAGGCCTTGCTGAAAAATATGGCCCCATTTTGTTTCTACGCTTCGGCTCAGTGCCCACTGTGGTCGTTTCTTCATCTGAGATGGCCAAACACTTTCTTAAAACTCATGATTTGATATTTGCCAGCCGACCTGCTTTATCAGTAGGAAAGTATTTTTTCTATAACTTCAAAGATATTGCCTTCAGTCCTTATGGAGATCACTGGAGGAAAATGAGAAAAATATGCGTGTTGGAACTTCTCACTGTCAAAAGAATCGAGTCCTTCAAGCACGTGAGACAGGAGGAAGTGTCTGCGATGATCCGTTCCATTTGGGAAGACAGTGAGAGCGGCAGGATTGCCGTGAATGTGAGCAAGGCCATCGCTACTTCTCTGGCGAATACTGGCGAGGAAGAAATTTTCCAACAATGACTTGGGGGCTGATGGCAAAGGGTTCGCGGATCTGGTGGTGGAGGTGTCGATTGCGATCGGAAGTATGAACATTGGAGACTTCATTCCTTATTTATATCGCCTTGATTTGCAAGGTATCAATCGGGCCCTAAAGAAGGCCAACGCAAGATTTGATGCATTCGCTGAGAAAATGATAGATGAACATGTTAATGCCTCCACTACGACAAATGGTAAGGCAGATGCAGAGTCTCATGTTAAAGACATCATCGATGTGCTGCTTGAGATGGCTAAGAACGATAATACGGAGGCAAAAGTTACACGGGAAATAATCAAGGCAATTACTTATGTATGTTTTTCTGCCATCGCCCACTGCTATTCTGTTCCAATTCTCAAACATGAATGAACCGTTCTAACTTTTACCATTGTATTTGTATTCGTGCAGGATTTGTTTTCCGCGGGAATGGAGACCTCGGCGAATGTGTTAGAATGGGCAATGAGTGAGCTGCTAAGACATCCTCATGCAATGAAGAGATTGCAGCAAGAAATCGAATCGGTCGTCGGCCAACATGGTAAAGTAAAGGAGTCGGATCTGGCAAGCATGGTATACCTTCATTGTGTGGTGAAAGAGACCCTACGGCTATACCCATCATTGCCGCTAGGGCTTCCCCATGAGTCTGTGGAGGCTGTCACAGTGGAAGGGTATTATATACCTAAGAAAACAATGGTAATCATGAACTTGTGGGCAATAGGAAGAGATCCCACCGTGTGGGGGGCAGATGCTTCAGAATTCAAACCGGAGAGGTTTATGCGGATGGAAGAAAATGGTATGGATTTATCAGGAGGTCAATCAGACTTCAGGATGCTTCCATTTGGGGCAGGAAGAAGAATATGCCCAGGATCTGCCATGGCTATACTGACGGTTGAGTTTACATTGGCTGAGTTGCTGCACACTTTCGACTGGAGAGTAGAAGGCGATCCATTAGAGGTGGATATGAAGGAAGCATGTGCAACCACGATGCCAAGGCAAACTCCGCTGTTCGCTTATCCAACGTTGAGGCTGCCTTGTTGTCCTTAGAAATCCGGAAACTATCTATCTATGTACGGAGGGTAGCGGAAGCTTTTCACAAATTATATCTATAATAGTCGCGAAAGCTGAATCCACCATGGGGAGTGATGGAAGACTCCAATTTTCTGTTTCACTTGCTAAATTGATAGTTATGCCTTCAAATCTGTAATAGCTCATTATATTAGATAGATTCCAGTTGCTGGGCTGCTCTTTTCATTATGAGAAGACGTAGAGCATGCTACCGGACATGTAACTATTATGCTAGGCTTGCCAGTCAAAGATCTACATCAGATCAACCTCTGCCAAAGATTTACATCAGATTAGCTTTTGTCAGGTTCGAAGTCATGTTTTCATGTTATGGGTAGTTGTCATTAAAAATCAAGAGGAGTTAATTTAGATGTTGTTGTTTAGGTATGATTTGTAATTTATGAAATTCAGTAATTTGTAATCTATATATATATATAATTTTTGTGATCAATAAATCTAAATATTGTTATTTTCTATATTTGAGTTGTAATCATGATCAATTATAGAAATCAATAATTTGTATCTAGATATAATTTAATTTGTATCTTTTGTTCTCAATAAGAATCGGTGTATTATTTGTGCAATTGATCGCTCGCTCTTTTCATATTTCTAACTTGCCATTATAAGCAAGCACCTAGATTGTAATAGTTTTGGGCAGAATTGAATGTTTATTTTTATTGTTTGAGAGGGAGGGTTTTACCTTTACAATTGATCTAGTTTAATTTTCCTCGACAATTAACAATGATCTACACCTGGCTGCCTGAAGCATTTAATTTACATAAACATCATATTATCCTTTTATAGATTACTTATAAACCCATAGCAATTGTTGAACGATTTGAAGTGGGTTGTCCGATTCAGAGTAATGATTTTGAACGATTTGAAGTGGGTTGTCCAATTTAGAATAATTGAATTTGATATTATATGAGTACAGGTTTTTATTTCCCGAAGAAAAAAACGTACTACATATATTTTGGATTATTTTTCTATTTTTCTTTTTAAAAAGATAAATATTTTCTTTTTTATTCTAAATTGTCTTCACATATCTATGTCTTGATTAATTATATATTTTTTTATTGCATAGAAGTTCAAAATTTTGTAGATGTTTATTTGTTATAAAAACTTCAATTAGAAAAATATGTCTTTTTTTCTTGTATAGAACAAAAAGTAATTTAACTTCTTTATTTTTAAGAATAGTTAATGCTATTAGTGTTGGTCATTCCACCCTAATCAAAGAATGAAAAGAAAAAATTATCTGTTTCCAGTGAATATCTCTTTTCGATAGTAGATCAATAGTCCAATTTTTCTCTCTCTATATATGATCAATGGATACCTTCTAAAAGGTTCTTATCACAATTTGGATGGGTGATCTAAAATCATTGTTCCCCTTGGCCCACTCGATAATGCTTTTGGCATCCCCAAAGATCTGTATTTCATCTAATTCGAGCCATTTTGCTGCAATCAACACTCCCTAGAGAAAAATTAGTTCTTTGTTGTTTGTGGCCACCCCTCCCTCCCACCAGAAATGGTAGCACTTATCCTCTATTGTATATATTACCACTCACATCCACATTTTCGCCCGACACTAGCTCCATCAGAAGGGAAATGACTGCCACGGGTCTCTTTCTTTTGCAGTCCTGTACAATTTATTTTTCTTCAACGATCTTATCTCATTATTATAGGCCACAGTCTTATTAATGTCATAGGGAATGCCCAACCTTTTCTAATGAATTATTATTGCATTCCTTCTCCTCCAAATAGTCCAAAAGATGTATTATGGGAGTGCATGATAATCCTATACTTTACTCCAAACTTTGAACCAATTGTACATCATCTCAGGGAGAATCATAGAAACTAGTTTATAGTGTTCCAAAACCCATCCCAAAGACTAAGACTATATGGACACTGTAAAAAAATATGGATATTATGGTCATTTCCATTCATACATATGACACATATACCACAACCTTGAATGCTGCATTTTTGGAGATTTTTCCATGTAAAGATTCCATTTTGTATGGCCAAAGAACTAAAAATTTTGTTTTTTTTTTTGTAATTTCCATTTCCATAAGACTTGAAGATGAATTGGGTATGAATTAGCCCCCTCCAACTTCGGAAAACTCTTATATATCTCTTGTGCCAACGGGTTACCTTTTTTTTAGAGAGCCTTCCCAAGTAATATGATCCTCTCCATCACTAACACAAATCCCTGCATTCTGGGGGACTATAATGTAAGCTTCCTATTCGTTATAGAGTTCCTCCCATATTTCCAAATCTTATGCCCTAAACCAAGCATGAACATCTAAATGCTCGAGAGAATGGGTTGTGAGTTGATTAAGAAACACAAATCCCTTATGATGAATGTGAATAGGAATTTAAATAGATAACGTATGATTACCTTTTATACCACTAATAGCATCAAGGCCGATCATGATCTAGCTACCGGGCGGAAACGTGAAGCTGGGTTACACTTTTGTGAGAATCGGGGGCAAAAAAAATTTTTCGGCAATAGTTCGGCCGAACATTTTATAAAGTTCGGCCGAACTTTATAATAGTTCGGCCGAACTATTTTAGTACGTTCGGCCGAAATTTTGAGTCCGTTAATATTGACGGCACTGTGACGGCCCAGTAAACAGAATTTTTGCCGGAGGTTTGGAAAACCGGCAATGGTAGTTCGGCCGAACTCATTTTAAAGTTCGGCCGAACTATGAGTTCGGCCGAACTACGTTTTTATAAATAAATCGCCCGCGAAGGTTGTCAGTTTACTGTTTTCATTGTTTCCGCGCGTCTTTTTGTTTTCTGTCGTTGATTGCGCTGGGCGATTTCCGCGTGATTGCTGGTCGAGGTTCAACGCGCCACCGCTAATATCGATTGCTGGTCGAGGTTCAACGCACCACCGTTAAGATCGATTGCTGGTCGAGGTTCAACGCGCCACCGTTAAGATCTGCCGGGTACGTTCTGGCCCGGGATGTTATTCAATTTATGTTATTCAATGCTCATATCCTGAATACAGGTGTATAAGTATTGCCATATGTGTTTAGATTAATACTAGTAACCATTCACGTATTATGTATAATGAACTCAAGCATGAAGATGATAACAGCTTGTTGATTACTGGGATTGAGCTTTATCTGTAAACTGGTTATATGAAACCTATGTAAACAAGCGTATAGAGTGTGATTGATAGTGGTAGTGTGATGAAACCTTTACAGCTGCTAACTATATATGATAAAGTCACTGTATTAGTACTTACAATATCAATACCTTATAAGAGATTACGGATTTTTCTATGTGTAGAAAGCTATCACTGGTTCATAGAGAAAACTCCATTGATTACTACTAGTTAAGCAGTTAATAACCTGTTACTGCGCTTATTATGTAGATACTGTAATAGGTACATATACTCAGTAGTTTCCACAGTCTCAAATCCAGCATCCTTACTGGCAAGGACGGCTCCCCCTCGCGCGGTTCCAATTCCAGTTTTTATTGAATTGGTTGATCCGCCAGTTTAAGCATCAATAGTGACTCGGTGGTTGCTGGAAGCAGCACCGGTTGATTGGGTTGGCCGAGCAGCAGAGAGAACAGAGGCTCAGTAGGCATAGGCATCGTAGACAGGGGCGGGAGAACTCTTAGTTATCTAACTAGTGCTTATTATAGAAATAGCTATGATTACTGGTCAATGATTACAGGCGTGTGGAAATAAAACACATGTATTATAGAGCTTAGCTATGATACAAGATTAGCAGGTGTAATGAGTGAGATATGGATCTCATTGATTATGATAGAACAATAACCATTAACTAGAATAACATTATTACTTAAACATAGTTATGAGTTACAGCTTATCAATGTAAGGAGTGTAATCCCTTGTTTAATTACCTATACGATAAAGGATTCCGTGCATGTAGTTGAAATCGTACTTGTTATACTAGTATTCCAGTATGATCATTCATTAGTATAAACACAGATAAATCACTATGATTACACTATCATTATTCATAACAATACTATGATTACAGTCTTAATAAAAGCATGAGTACTGGTTTAGATCAGCTTACTTGGAACATGAGTGGTCATAACACCATTGGTTCGTAGTAGAACTCTTAGACATGTGTGTAATGATAAAGCTTCATGATATTACTTTCATAACACATTTTCATCAAAAATTTTCTCAAAAGCATGTACGTAGATCCTAGATCCTACTCCTGAACATGTATTTCAATCATAAGCAAGCATTAAAGCATTAGCAATACCCAAAACAAGACAGTAGAACAATCCTCAAAAGATTAATTTTCATCCACTAAAGAGCAACCCTCTTACCTACCACGTAGTTTATATTTTGTTAAATTAAATATCAAATGTTGTTATTATAGAAGATAAGAACATTGTCAATTTCATAGTAGGATTTTAAGTAAATGATTAGTTTGTTGGAAAGTAATAGATTTTGGTTTGGTTTAGATAGGAATTATAAAAACCATATTATAGGTTCAATTAATTAACTTTTTCTAAATTGTATGAACCATTGTAGTGTTTGTGGAAGTTAAATTTAACTTATCCTTGTTGTGTATTTGAAAAAATAATTGGATCATAAAAAGTTCAATGATTTATTCTCTATCATGTTTTCAATTGATTTGACCCTAGTCAATATGGTATTATTCTTTATCACAAAACTAGAAACTCCACTAATGAGGAACTCTATTACTTTATTCCTTTTTGCGTTTCTTTTCTCTTAGTATTAGACTTAAACGTTGATTTTTGTTAGTTAGATATGATATGATTTTATTTTTTTTTACTTTAAGAACCAAAACTTTGGAATTTCTCCAGCACTTCATATAGTTTATCTCATTTCTAGGGCCTTCTAAATACTTATTTTGAATGAAGAAGCATGCTAAATGCCTTTCTTTTTAGGGCTTTTTAAATACTTATTTTGAATGAAGAAGCATGTTAAATGCCTTTCTTTCTTCAAAAGCATGTGCATATACACGTTTTCTTAATGTAAAGTGTGTATACATTATGTCTACATTTCCATTTTTTATTGAGAGTTAATTGCTTAGCATATATTGTGCAAGTGTACTTCAGAAGTATAAGAACCTGGATTGACATTTAATGCAAGTAATTTATCTCACAATTTATTTACCGATTAGGATGCTTTGACCTAGTAACTTGAGAGATGAAAAAGATCCTATCACATTAACATGAGGATCCATTTTCACAATGAACATTAGGAAAAGACAATATTCATTGCAGTTGGTAATATAGTCAACTATTAGACTATTCAATTATTAACAAAGTTGATGAAAAAATGCAAGGAATTTAAGGTTGCATTTCAATTTTGAAAATTTTCTACAATAATTTTTGTAGGATAATTTGTTAATGCAAGTTTCCATAGTTATTTATAATTTTTATTTTAATAGAAAGAGCTTTCAACCAAAAATACCCAAGGTTAGTCCCGCGTGTGCCCTTTGAGACACATTAGGTCATCCCACCAATTCATTCCCCATGCTTCATGAGTTGAAGGGTATCCTTCATACCCCTTAAGCACCCCCATTTCTCCCCACTCCATCATGTGATGTTGCCACCTCATCACGTAATAAGGGTTTAAGAACCAACGACCTCTTGTCTATTTATGTGAAACACAAACATTATACACAACATTGTCTCAATCTCCGACGATATCAAGATGTGTTGGTCACCATACATCATGCCTCAATAGTAGTACCACCACTTACACCAACCTCATATGTTGATGATTCCTCTTCCACCATTTATTATGTCACGAACTCGGTTAATTAGTATTTGGCATGCCCTTGAGTGCTCTATGTTAAAGACACTCATCTCATCTATATGTGTCCTCTACTCATCAAATACCATCATCACTGCATGCATCAAGTGACATATCCCCCTCATCAAGATCCCAATCCTCCTAATTTTGGATGCTCCTCATACACTAAGTACCTTGACCATATCAATGGAATGCCCAACTCCTAGCATGGTTCCCACCACACCAACACAACTATTGGAGATTCAAACGACCTCACCACTTAGAAAATGATACGAAATTATTTCACCCCCTTATACTAGAACAATACATAGAAAGAATAACATAATTAATAGAAGAGATAAAAATATGAATTAGAGAAAGGCATGGATCACATATTAAAGGAAATAATAGAGCTCATGTACAAATTTCCATATTTGTTGCATTTATGTGTGTCTAACATAACTCTACTTTCAACATCTTGCTTCATGCAACATGCACCATAATTTGAATTTGCAAAGACCTGAATTCTCCACCCCCCATTAAAATGACCCTACAAGTTGATTCTTTCAGTTTTTTCACTCTATAAGCATCAACGTACGATTATACATGATGGAGAATCTCTAGCGCTTTCCCTTGTTAATATATTTAACAAGGGAAAGCGCTAGATATTCTCCATCATGCATAATCGTACGTTGGATTTGGTGATAATTGTCTCCATATTTTGGCTTTAGCATATATTGTGCAAGTGTACTTCAGAAGTATAAGAACCTGGATTGACATTTAATGCTTGTAATTTATCTCACAATTAATTTACCCATTAGGATGCTTTGACCTAGTAACTTGAGAGATGAAAAAGACCCTATCACATTAAGGTGAGGATCCATTTTCACAATGAACATTAGGAAAAGACAATATTCATTGCAGTTGGTAATATAGTCAACTAGTAGACTATTCAATTATTAACAAAGTTGATGAAAGAATGCAAGGAATTTAAGGTTGCATTTCAATTATGAAAATTTTCTACAATAATTTTTGTAGGATAATTTGTTAATGCAAGTTTCCATAGTTATTTATAATTTTTATTTTAGAAAGAACCTTCAACCAAAAATACCCAAGGTTAGTCCCTCGTGTGCCCTTTGAGACACATTAGGTCATCCCACCAATTCATGCCCTATGCTTCATGAGTTGAAGAGTATCCTTCATACCCCTTAAGCACCCCCATTTCTCCCCACTCCATGTGATGTTGCCACCTCATCACGTAATAAGGGTTTAAGAACCAACGACCTCTTGTCTATTTATGTGAAACACAAACATTATACACAACATTGTCTCAATCTCCGACGATATCAAGATGTGTTGGTCACCATACATCATGCCTCAATAGTAGCACCACCACTTTCACCAACCTCATATGTTGATGATTCCTCTTCCACCATTTATTATGTCACGAACTCGGTTAATTAGTATTTGGCATGCCCTTGAGTGCTCTATGTTAAAGACACTCATCTCATCTATATGTGTCCTCTACTCATCAAATACCATCATCACTGCATGCATCAAGTGGATGCTCCTCATACACTAAGTACCTTGACCATATCAATGGAATGCCCAACTCCTAGCATGGTTCCCACCACACCAACACAACTATTGGAGATTCAAACGACCTCACCTCTTAGAAAATGATAATAAATTATTTCACCCCCTTGTACTAGAACAATACATAGAAAGAATAACATATAATTAATAGAAGAGATAAAAATATGAATTAGAGAAAGGCATGGATCACATATTAAAGGAAATGTAAGCCAACCTAGAAAGAAACCAACTCTTCACTCCCACTTCAAATAATTTTTAAGAGTAAACAATGAAAACAACAAATTGATCTATGTACTAGATGTACAACATTCAACCATACCTATATAAATAGTGTACAATGAAATTAATGTTGGTTTACTTCAACACTTGGAAAATATCTTGTTTCTATCCCATTTGTGGAAGTTATGCAAATATGAAATAAAGATATGAGGTTATGAAGTTCTTAAATTTGATGAAGTGTAGATGACCCTACTTTTGAGGATTATCCTATAGAGTTATAAAATATGAATCAAGGGAATAAACATGTAATTCATAAACATTTTCATATATTCCTACTAATAAATAAAATATTATTACAGAACTATATGCTAGATTTAGGAGAAACAACTGATGTAATTCCTTTGAAAGTGATGAAATAATTAGGCCTTACAACAACTAGGGCATATAGAAATGTATGTGCTATGGATCCTATGAAAATTGGGATGGGTAGAGTAATAAATACACATGTTTTGAAATTTTTTGAGGAGTAACTCAAATCATGCATATATACAAAATGAAGTGGCTACTCTCTTCATATTCCATGAGGGACTATTGTTCTTCCTAAATACTATTCATATCATGTACCTCTGAATTATTTCTAGTGAAATTAAATGACTTGAAATTAAATTTCCTAAAGCCTATTGAAATTTCTCCTTCAAAATAAGGATGCACTCCCATTTTATTCTCACAGATAGGTTGTAATCATGAGGCTCTCGCTCAAGAGTGGACCTTCACAAAATCTTGTGACATCTTGTCACAAACAAAACCATCAAACTGAAAACACATCATTTTCTCCTTCAAAGAAAAATAAATTCACATCATGTGAATATGTCCATGTACTCTTACATATTGGTGTACAAAACCATCAACCAAACAAGTTGACAAAACATGCCTCTTCAAACAACTGACTCTTAGCTCAAATAATAGAGCTCATGTACTTTCTCTAACAAGGGAAAGCGCTAGATAGTCTCCATCATGCATAATCGTACGTTGGGTTTGGTGATAATTGTCTCCATATTTTGGCTTTTTGACCCGCAAAACATAATTATTTTAGAAGGGAGGGAAGGAGGGATGATCACATTGACTTGCTTGATGACCTGTCTATGAAGATTAACTAGTACCTCAAGAATTATTTTTTTGCGTAGGGAAAGAGACACATTCCCATGTCTAGTTCTTTTATATTGTTAATGCCTCTAGTGTTTACTTCTACAAGTTCTATAGGCAGAGTCTGTAAAGGGCCAGGTAGCCTCTGGATCTCATCTTTTATGAAAGGTGACACATCTAGTAAATGCCCCTGCAGTCAATCTCTGGAATGGATCTAAATAGAAGTTCTTCATTTTTTAATATTCGTAAAACACAACAACTTTAAGGTAAACTATGTACATGTTCCATTCATCATGAACACAAACCTCACAAGCCTCCTTGGCTTTGGAGAATTTTCCATGTTTTCCATAACCAAGACCCAAATAATTAGGCCCTTCTTGAAGAACAGTTGGCTCAACTATGCCTTGTACATGCTTGCCTTTAAAACCCTTTACTTTCATAGCACATTTTCATCAAAAATTTGGACCTTGTTCCTCTAATGTCTCTAATGTCTCTCAAAAGCACGTACACATTCATTTTCAGAGGAAATTGAAGGTAGAAACCAATAACTAATTCTTCTAACTAACCTTGACTAAAATGAGCTAAATTGTACTTTGATACGAACTTGATTTAAATTTTCCACCCCACATTAGGCACCAATGATTATAACCTTTAATGGGCTAGCACTAGTTTGTAATCATCATCTCAAAATGGCCTAGTAGATGAAAAATTATCATGTTTGTAATCATCGTTTCACACAATCTACATATGACCCTTCTACACATTATATGATTGAATTTATGGTAGGTCATCCCTTCTATCTAGACCACGATTGATTGTGACATTAGGTGAATAAAGGGAATTTGATAAGGAAATGATCAGTATAAGTTTGTCCTCCTCCACGCACTCCATATCTAATGATTGCCTATTTTTCTCTTCCAACATTTTATTTTGGAAATTCATTTTGGTAGTTAATTCTACTATTTAGTCACAACACACTTGGAAGTCAAAGAAATTGTTATATACACTACTAAACTCAATTAACATTGTTTGTTATTGGACTTTACAATAACAAACAACTTAGAATTCATTAATGTAGTAGTGTATAATATGATAATTATATGTATAGTGGTGTGGCTATCGATAAAATTAGCTGCTAATGAATTTCGAGAATAGAAAGTTGGAAGTGGAAAATTGAGAAATCACTAGCTATGGGGCGGATGGAGGAGGACAAGCTAGAAACTATCTTTTGCTTATAAATTGTATTTTATTCACCTGTTGTCACAATCATTCATGGGATAGGTAGAGAGGATGACATTTCAAAAATTCATGCATATAATATGTAGAAGAGGTCATGTATGAGATGGTGTGAAGTGATAATGATTGACATGGTAAATTTTCATGTGCCAAGTCATTTTTAGATGATGATGACAAACCAATATTAGCCATTTTAAGGTTATAATCATTAACAAGAAATATGGGTAAGGAAATTCAAAGTGCCAAATTCTAAGGAAAAAGCCATATTTGCTTCTCAAAAAATTGATTTGATATATTCTTAAAAAACCAAGTACAAATTTTAGTAATCCTAGAATCATGCTTTACATAAGGTAAAAGTGGGGAACTCATGACATGACATGGTAAATATAGAACATATTGGATTTAACATCCCCAAATTGGATTTTACTCTGAGGTATTGATTTTTTGAAATCTATTTTGTGAATGTTGACCAATAGATCTACATCATGGAGGATGAAAGACGAAGATCAACCGAATCCCATATGGAGTCTCGGGGATCGGAGGATGTTCACGGTATTTAAATATAATCTTAAATCTACATACATGTGTGTACCTATGGAATTGATTTTTTTACCAACTTTGTGAGTGAAATTAGTTGTTAACAAGTTTCATATTTTAATTTTTAGGAGGCAAGAGGAGAAGGCTTTCTACTCCATCAATGGAGCGTGGCTAAGGTTCAACCGGTCGAGGTAGCAGGGTGCCGGAAGGGGGTGATATTTATTCCCCCGAAGGCCAGCAATCAACGGCTGCTGGTTCTCAACAGGGTCACTGTGGGTCTGGTTCTCAGCAACATCATTCTGGGGCTGGTTCTCAGCAGGGTCATGTTGGAGATGATGTTAACCAACAACATCAAGGTTGCCATCAATTTCAATATTTTTTCATTAAATTTTTACAACTTTTTTTACACGTGTTTTTTCTAATATATGAAATTATATATATATTGATGCAGAGGCTCAAAATGTTCAAGCCAGTGGTCAAAAAAGACGCAGGGCAGCGCGCTACATTGAAGAAGAAGGCTGTCAACCTAGCACAACTTATCCGACTGAGATTACTGATATACCATGGGAAACGAACATGGAGGAATGCACCTTACAAAGGTGTCAAAGCCTTTATGCAAAATTGCAGAGAGATCTCCAGGATTTGACTCTACCTGCTGAGAGTAGACAAAGCCTACAGATAGTTACACATTCATTGAGTGAAATGGTAAAAGTGTACGAAGATTTGGGGCCAACCACTGATTCGTTTGTAGAAGTGATGAGAAAGAGAAGAGAAACAGTGATAGGTCCCGATAAATGGCAGGACATAAAAAAACAAGTTTCAAGAGAGCAGGCTAAGTCAATGTTTAATTATAAGGAAGGGCCAAAAAGAAAGATGTTGAAGGTGCAGTATTTCAAGCACCCAGACATAGAAAAATATTTGTACAGTCGACATCTTGCGGCCTTTGGAAGGCTTCCATGGAACGATGAGGTTCCTCTTTATTTTGCACAAATGTTTTATGCAGAATTTTTTAAGGGTATGAAACCCGACTACAATGATCTTCCTTCAGAATTTTTTGGCCCGGGGAGAGGTCGATTATGTCAACGTAAGGGAGCAAAGCGAGATGTGGAGTTGCCTCGCCCTGAGCCGCCATTGGTGAGTCGACCGTCTCGAGTCGAAACCTTGTGATCAGAGATGGATGCGACTTCTCAAATAAGTCGTGAAGCAAGAGATGTTATGATCGAAAATGTTCATAGCGGATTGAGTGGAGTCGATCTTGGCTTAAATCGATAAAGAGCACGTGAATATGCACGTGCCAATTTTGTTTATCATACAGATGAGGAGATTTACAACATGAATGTTGAAGATCTTCGAACATACGCAATAAATTGTTGCAATGGTCTGCAAGACCTAATTTTTCGTGAGGAAGAGGGCACCGGAACGGTATGTGTTAGTGACCTTAGGATTTGAAATTATATTTACATATACATGTGCACAATTTGTAATAAATACATGTGTATGTACACATGTATACATTTATTTGTATGTGTACATTAATCTAACAAAAAGGTATGATTATATGTTAAAACACCATTTGCAGTTCTCAGGCATGATGCGTGATGAAAATATTAATATTACGTTCGGGACCTCTGGCTCAAACGATGCAGATGGGTCTGCCCATCATGATATGTTGGCACATGTATGTTAGTGTTTTTTAAGTGACTCTAAAATAAATAATTGTTGCCACATGTACATGTATGTATATATATAATTCGATAAAATGTTTTAACAGGTACCGATTCCGTCTGATGTTTTTGGGATCCCGGTACCTTCTTCTTCTTTAGGAGATATACCTTCTACTTCATTGGGAGATGACCAAGTATGGACAATTTTTCACAAGTTCAAAATTTATGTTACCTCAAAAAGTTCCATAAAAAATTGAGATATAGAGAGAGAGATCTATATTTTGAGTTATTTAAAAATTTTTGAATTTAGGTTTGTATAGAAGATTTTTTTAATCCGAGGACTTTAGAGACGGAGATAGGGACATCCACAGCATTTGAAGAAGTTGTCTTTAGTTCTTTTTTTTAATATTATTGTTCAAATAAGTTTATATATATGTACACACGTGCATTTTCATTTGAAAGTTTTTAATTTATATAAATTATTTCTGTATATATATATATATATATATAAATTTATATTTAACTGTACATGTATATTGTACAGGTTACCACTAGAGATGTTTCTATGGCAGATCCTCTTCATCAAATGGAGAGGCAACCTTACGAGGTATTGCACGATTTTTTTGTTATATTTTGTTTTTTACATGAAGTTCTAGATATATATATTCTCGTTAATTTTTAAAACTTCAAATTTTAATGTTCAAGTACATGTACATTGTGTATGTAGGTTTTCCCTTTACAAGATAACGAGCCAACCGGGACCCAGAGGCTAGATCTTCCATTTGACGGACAAGACATACAGTAGATTTGATTTTATTTCAAAATTTAGATGGTTTTAAAATTTGTTAAACTTGATACAGTTTGATACTTGAGTGAGATTTACAATTTTTGGACATAATTTATTACAATATGTTTTTTGGACATATTTTTGGACATATGTTAAATGTTTTTGTTGGATAGTTGAATTATAATTGGCATGGCATGTGATATTTAATGTTTTAAATGTTTTTGTTAGATAGTTGAATTATAATTGGCATGGCATGTGATATTTAATGTTAAATGTATTTGTTAGATAGTTGAATTATAATTGGCATGGCATTTGAAGTTTTTAAAACTACATGAATGATGGAATGTGAACCTACATTTGCACATGTGGTAAATTGAAATGTTATAGTTTGTAACAAGACAATCCCCATTGATTTCATTACATTATATATGTTGATTTCTGATTTGATATAATTGCATACATATGATGGTACATTACTTGTAAAGTCATTGGATTAATAACTTGTTCATTGATTTCAGTTTTCTTTGGATGGTTTTATTACTTTTGGCATGTGAATGTGAAGTAATGTTGTCATTGAATTACATTTGACATTTGATATTTAATGTTAAATATTTTTGTTGGATAGTTGAATTATAATTGGCATGGCATGTGATATTTATTGTTAAATGTTTTTGTTGGATAGTTGAATTATAATTCTAATGGTATCTGAAGTTTTTTAAACTACATGAATGATAGAATGTGAACCTACATTTGCACGTGGTAAATTGAAATGTTACTTGTAACAAAACAATCTGCATTGATTTCATTATGTAGTATATGTTGATTTCTGATTTGATATTTAATGGCATGTATGATGGTACATTACTTGTAAAGTCATTGGATTAATAGTGTTCATTGATTTCAGTGTAACATGAATGATAGAATGTGAACCTACATTTGCACATGTGGTAAATTGAAATGTTACTTGTAACAAAACAATCCGCATTGATTTCATTATGTAGTATGTGTTGATTTCTGATTTGATATAATTGCATGTATGATGGTACATTACTTGTAAAGTCATTGGATTAATAGTGTTCATTGATTTCAGTGTAAGCGCAAAAAATTATTGACAATGTAGAATGATTTTTGTGTTATAATAACTAAACCTAATAATATTGGATAGCAAGAGAGACTTGAGGTATGGTGTTTACTACAAGAGTTTGAGCTAAATATTTAAATGGTTTATCTATCTTTCATAAAATAGTTTAAGATTGATCACAAGAATTAAGAGTTCATGTCTCGGTCCATCATTGGTATGGTCCATCATAGAATGATCATCCGTGTCAATGACTCTTAAGTCTATCTTTCCAAACCATGACCCTACTCTCACATGTGTGCTTTTCATGACACCAGTCGTGCTACTTTTATCCTTGAGTTGACTGCCTTGAAAGCACTCAACTCTTTCTCGATGCTAGCCTTCCTCTTTCTAAGAGATGAAGATGCCTTTCGACTTAGGAAGCTATGGGTAGCCCCGTGTCTATCAAAGCAGAGAACTTTTTTCCATGTACGGTTGTAGACATGAATCTCAAGTCCAAGGAACTTTCATCATCATTCCTCCTTGTCTTGTGCCTTACTTTCGCAATCTTCTTCAACATTTCCTCTTCCAATATGTTTTTCGAACTAGCCCTTGGCTTAACAGTGATTTTCACATATCTCTTCTCATGAAGCTCCATATAACAATTTGATCCTGGGCTTGCTTGAATTGGTTCAAGCTCTTTCTTTTTCGAATTCTGTCTAATTGCTCCAATACGACATATATTGACTCCTTCCAAACGAAGTGCACCAATCCTCTTAGTGTGGTCCTCTTCTTTTCCAAGTGTGCCAACACATGCATTTTCTTTCTTCAAACCAATAGGTTTCGGATCAAGAAAGTCCCTCTTGATCTTATCTTCCATGTTCTTGACTTTACCCTGCAACGTGGTGCTTATTTCCTTCAAGTGAGCCCTTTCCATAAGGAGTTCCTGAAGTCTTTGTTCACCTTGTCGTATCTCCATGTCAAGCTTTTCAATTTCGGCAGTTTGTCTAGAAAGTCCATCCTTGGAATTTCTTGCGTGAAAAACCAAGTAGGTTGAACCAACGTTGGTCTAGTGCATTGGAATTCATTAAAGAATTGGTCATTGGCGCTGCTTCAAGCTAGGAGTGAGCATCGTAACCAACCTACATTGAATATTTTACACTCCCTATGGTGAATGATACTTTAAATTGATTGATAGTCTAAGACTTTCGAATTTTTCCGAATGCCAAATGATCTTACAAAGTGAGTATTTATAATATTCTAGTAGGTCATTCGGCGACAACTTTTACCAAAAACTTGAAACGACTTTGGCGTGTGATATTTAATTTGTTAAATGTTTTTGTTGCATTGTTGAATTATAATTGGCATGGCTTAACAATGCTTTTCACATCTCTCTTCTCATGAAGCTCCATAGAACAATTCGATCCTGGGTCTGCTTGAATTGGTTCAAGCTCTTTCCTTTTCGAATTCTGTCTAATCACTCCAATACGACATATATTGACTCCTTCCAAACGAAGTGCACCAATCCTCTTAGTGTGGTCGTCTTAGTGTGGCGTGTGATATTTAATTTGTTAAATGTTTTTGTTGGATTGTTGAATTATAATTGGCATGGCATGTGAAGTTTTTAAAACTCCGGTTTTGGATGGTTTCAATCTACATTTTGCATGTGATATTTAATGAACTTTAAATGTTAAATGTTTTAATGATGCACAATATATAATCGAAAGGGTTTTAAGACTTAAAGTTTTGGATGGTTTCAATTTACAACTTAAAGTTTTGGATGGTTTCAATTTACAACTTAAAGTTTTGGATGGTTTCAACCTACATTTTCACATATGGTAAATTGAAATTATGTTACTTGCAACAAGACAATCCCCATTGATTTCATTGTATATGTTGATTTATAATTTGATATAATTGCATGTATGATGGTACATTACTTGTAAAGACATTGGATTAATAGTGTTCATTGATTTTACTTTAAGCGCAAAAAATTATTGATAATGTCTAGAACGATTTTTGTGTTATAATAATTAAACCTAATAATATTGGAGAGCAAGAGAGATGAGGTATGGTGTTTACTACAAGAGTTCGAGCAGGGCATTCGGTGACAACTTTTACTAGAAACTTGAAACAAAGAGAATCTATCTTTGGCTAGGACATCATGTAAGATGCTCGACATAAACAGTAAAATTGTACTTAAAAGCCGAGATTCGGGCAAGTGGGGACAACCACTTGTTATCTCGTCCCTTGGAGGCTAAGCCATATGGGGACCGAATCTGACTTTACAAAATAAAGTGAAATAGTTTGTACCATATGGTCGGAGAACATATACAAAAACAATTAATATACAAGAACAATTAATTTCATTCTAGAATATATATATCCAATACATATTTAACATTTTTAATCGATGCACATGTATAGAAAAACTATTTTCAGTGGAAACTAGAGCACGTGCTTGTACCCAAACAATTTGTAACATTTGCAAACCACAAATAACATAAGCAGTTCAATTTTTAGTTGAGTACTGAAAGGTTTAAAAGATAATAAATTGTTGTCCTGACACTTCACTCAAAAAAATTCTAATGGAATTCCATCCTCAATAATCCGTTCATGATCGGATTTTGACATTTCCCATTTCTTAATTTTTGATTTTTTCTTTGATTGAACTTCTATCAACTTTATGCGTGCTGCACACACCAAGTGACTATATTGACAACTTATGGAATCAGGTTCATAGTCTTCGAAGTAAACAAAGTCTCCACTTTGACGAGTTTGTTTGAAAAAATAACCTTTCATTATAATAGACCCTTTGTCATACTGAAATCCGTGATCATTATAGTCTTGTAATAATTTCATTTTTTGTTCAGTGCAACGCATCAAATAATACTTTACATTTTCATCGTTGTCAATAGGTGCAATTACAGCAAAAACATCTCCTGCACAATAAAATAAATTTAACATTTAATTATGCATATTTAAATTTAAATTTGTAAATATTTAAATCATTAAAAAGTAATTCAAATGTTACCTTCTCTAACAAGATCAGAAACTCGATCACCATCGGATGATATTGTAGTTTCATCTGATTCCATTTCTTCAATCATTGCAACGGACATTTTTCCCTTTGTATTTAGCTCTGTATGTTTCCAATCGTTCACATACATTTTGTTTTCACAGACGTCATTGGATTTTGTGTTGTCTATGCAAACATCACAAAAACAAGAATATTTTCTTTTATCCAATGCAAACACATTTGTGGACAATTTTATTTGAATTGAATGCAATTTTCGAGTCCCTTTTATTGTTCCAACATCATTTCCAATTGATCTATTTACGTCTCCGATTCCAATATGCCAGAAAAACCTTTATATGGAAAATTAGAAAAAGAATTTGTAAATATGATATCAAAATACAATTAAATATAATCATTGCATGATAAATGTACAATGTTTAAAATTAGATTACCAATATAAATTAAATTGAATGTACCTTTGCACTTCTCGTGATGGGTTAATCTCATGGCTTAGAGCATTTTTGCACCATTGAACAACTTCTTCAGCGTTTGCAAGTCGGCGTGCAAAGTGGTTCATTTGATATCTTCGAAGTGCTCGTTTTATGCATGCTCCTGCACCGTCATGTTTTCCTTTTCCATGGCCAGTCTCGAAGAAATTCCAACAATGTTTAATGGAGGTTTTCTTATGAAGACGACACAACCAAAAAAATGATCGTGCAGATTTGAATTGACCTGCGCATCCGTCTGACCATATCCAATGTTCATTGAATGTTATTCCATGATTTTTCAATGAATCATAATTTTTTCCAAAACAATGTTGTACAAAACATGTATCATGCGTACGATCGTCACTGATATAAAAATGATATTCTTTAATGATATGTCGATTTTCACTCGTGCTTTCTATATGATCGAAATTTTGTTCAGCATGTCTATATAGAATATGAACGAGCATGGAGACTTGGTCAGAGTGATAGTATTCACTCTGAATTTCTTTTTGTGGAGCAAATGTGTAGTTTTCTGCAAAATCAATCACTGACAAAATGGTTCTTGGTGGAAAAACTTCACGAGATTTTTTGAATTGCAAGTCTTGCCATCGAGCTCTATGGGAATGCATGGTGTATTTGTAAATTTCTGCTTCAAACTTTCTCAAAAAAGTCTATTAGAAAAATTTCGTCTTCTCGTAATTCGATTCTTTTAACACTATCTGCACTTTAAATCGATGTACTGGTATATTCGTATCTCTTCCATTTCACTTTCATGTTGGACAATGATTGATCATTTATATCAATACGATATTTGTTTTGAAATTTAGTCAAATTTCCACAATCATCGCATTTTTACCACCAACACATTTCTTTTTGTAAAATAGTTCATCGCTTTCTCTTTCACATAGAATTTGAGATATGAAATCACGGATAGTGGAAGGAGGAGGTGAATCATTCCATAATGTTCTACCGAAATCAAGGAATGTGTCATAATATAACTCAAATTCCACATGATAACGGCAACAACAAGTGTCGCGTACGGTGATAGGTTTTACATACCATGGTTTTGTTGAACAAAAGCACTGAGTGAAACTTGAATTTGACGATTCTCTTCTTTGAACTTGTTGAATAACTCTATTTGAGTGGTTTCCAAGAGATGTTTTTCATGTTCTTCGTATTGATTTCGTGCTATTCTTCTTCGCATCACATGTCTTGCGGTGGGTGAAACACGCGAATTGTTCTTCCAATATTCATATATTATTTTTTTAACATCTTCTCCAAGTCTATCTTTGTATGGTTGCCTACAAATAGCTCTCCAACAAGCGAGTTCATCATTTACGTCTATTTGTAGTCGAAATTTTCGATGTTTGTGCAGAGTTTTTCGCGAGGTTCCCAGTGCTCGTGCCATAGATGTTAGATTCAAACGATTCTCTCGAGTACTTGGTGAAACCATTTCCATTTGTATTCCTCTACGTATATTTGAAACATTTTTATCTCTAGATCTCTTAATTGACTCTATAGCACTACTCATATTTTTTATCACCTCTTCTTTCATTTTTTTATCTTTGGTTGATTTTCGAATACCCAATAGTGTCGTCACTTCTTTTAATTTCCTTGATGATAAGAGACCTTTCAACATTTGAGCTTGAACTCTCACCTCAGTTTTGAAAAACATTTCCAAAATTTTCTCGACACGATATCGTATAAAATAGTCAGGTTTTTTATCTCCATATGTGTGAGTGTCGACATTTTCTAACATCTCATTATCGATAGTGATTTCATCTGTACATATTCGAAAAAATAGTACATATTCAATAACTAACTAAATTAATAAATATGTCAATAAATATTAGGAAAATTTTAAATATATCAATAGATCATAATATCTACATTTACATACCCGATTCAATTTCTACTTGAGGTTGATTTTCTTCTTCAATATTTTGAGGAGTATCTCTGTCTATTTACATTAAACAAAATATTTTTCAAACTAGTTCATCAAATAAAAATTAAGCTTCACATTGTACATTGGGAAAACTTTAAAAATATATCAATAGATCATAATATTTACATTTACATACCTGCTTCAATTTCTGCTTGAGGTTGATTTTCTTCTTCAATATTTTGAGGAATATCTTTGTTTGTTTACATCAAACAAAATATTTTTCAAACTAGTTTATCAAATAAAAATTAAGCGTTACATTTTACATTAGGAAAATTTTAAATATATATCAATAGAGCATGTAATATTTACATTTACATACCTGCTTCAATTTCTACTTGAGGTTGATTTTCCTCTTCAATATTTGAGAGAGCTTCTAACTTTCTTTTGCGATATTGTCTCGTCTCTTCTCTACGTTCCTCGGACTTTCTTTTTCGATCATATTTTCTCACACAAGTTCTTCGATTTCCCATGATAATAGGGTATGAGGTTTAAAAAATTTCCTTTAAAAAATTAGACAATAACTCAATTACAAACAATATCACAAAAGATTTAATTTAAAAAAATATTTTCTAAAAAATACGTAATCCAATCCAAAACACGTACATATCTCTAAGAAAAATCACACCGCCTCCGAGAAATGTCTTCCAAAAAAATTCTTTAAATCTTAAAATGTAAAGAAAAATTTTTGAACAAAAAAGCTCAAAAGATTTATTTCAACACAAAATACGTACATACCTCAAAGAAAAATCATGTCGCCTCCAAAAATGTCTTCCAAAAAAGTTCTTTAAATTCAAACTTTGAACCTCCAAGAAAAATCACGCCGCTTCCAGAAAATGTCTTCCAAAAAATTGTTTTAACCCCAAACTTTGAAGAAATTTTTTTGAATTCAAACCAAGTTGTAAGATGAAATGAAGTGTGAAATGTGCGAAAATTGTGAATCATTTCGCGGCAATTTATATTGACCGCGAAATATGTGTTTTGTAGGGGGCTCCACAAAAAATTCCGGCCGACGGAAAATTACACAATAGTTCGGCCGAACTTTTGATAATAAGTTCGGCCGAACTATTAAGCCGTTAGTTTTAGCGGCTCGTAAGCGGAAAACATAGTTCGGCCGAACTGTCGCTAATAGTTCGGCCGAACTAACGCATCACTGATTACGCAGAGCCAAGCTCTGAAAACGGTTCTGCAACTTTGGACTGATTAAACTCCATGAAAACTTGTTAATTAACTGTCGGAACCAAGACAAGCATTTTAAGAATTGAATCTACTTTCAGGAAATATAAATTTTATGGAATTTCGTAAACGTTTATTAATTTTAATTATTTTTCTAATAAAATGAGTGCAAACAATTTTTGAGGGTCATCGTGATTTAGTGAAATCAAAATTTTGTATCTCCCAAAATACATTGTAAATTTTTTTTTAAAAATTATGGGGCATTACATTGGTCCGTTGACTGTAATGGGTAGCTTTTAGATTTTTAGTTTATAACTTGTATGTTAAGAAATTTGTTGCCACACGAAACATATCAAAAATACGCAGTTTTTCGTATTAGACCAGTTCAAAAAATTCTAGTAATTATGATATGCATTCATTGGCTTTGTAAATATGACGAAACCAAAGTAGACTCTGTCTAGATTGTTGTAACACATTTTGTTTTTTCAAAAACAAGAATTTTCAATGAATACAACGTTGCCACATAACATGAATACTTATGAATTCTTTGATTGTTAAGAAACACACACTCAAAGAAACGCTAAGTTGACATATCAAATCCGCATAAAAAAATTTCAAAAAATAAGTAATACAAAGCTAACAAAATTTCTCACAACTTTTATTTTTACCGTAAAATGAAATTCTACACGGAAAAATTGTTATAGTTTGCAGAAAGTTGAAGAACCAAAAAAAATAAAAATTTTTTCTCAAAAAAGGGCAAAAAGTGTAACCCAGCTTCACATTTTCACCCTAGTACCATCACCCACGGACCACCGAACATGCCGCAAAATGAACTCCAACACCCTAAGCATAATTTTCTAGATGAAACAAATCTATATTTTTTCTTAGGCCCGTTTTCAATCCAAGTCAAAAAACAAAGACCACTTAAGTATTTATCCTTGTTAATCTTCGATCTTAAACCCATACCATCCACAACTGTCCAAAGCTTTTTTATGAGGAGGGCCATATTGAAAAGGCCCCGGTCCAAGATTCCTCAATCACCCTCTTCAATAGGTCTAGCAATGAGGGAGCATCTCACGAGATGTATCTTATCCTTTGCCTCCCCATTATGTGCCCCTATCCAAATGAAGCACCCCATAATGGACTGAATACTTTTTATAATTTCTCGAGGCAACAAAAAAAGATGCATCCAATATATAAGGAGGTTATCAATAATTGATTTAATCATAACCAATCTACCACCCATATACAAGTATTTATGTTTCCACCCATCCAATTTATGTTTGGATTTTCCAACCAACCACTCCCAACCAACCACACCCAATCCTTGTTTTTATATCCCTTTGGCTTTAATTTGAAGCCCGAGTAAGAAATGCCCTCTTCGAACTGACAAGATGTAACGTAAAATATACTGCAGATCTACTTCACAACAATTTCTTCACTACCGTTATGATTGATTTTCAATTTTGCATTGTTCATATAAAGACCAGATGCATCCCCAAAAATCCTAATAATTTATTGATATTTTGTTGAGACACTCAATTTTTTCTATCCTCCTAGCACTAGGTCATCAACAAACATTAAATGTGTTACCTGAAGGTGTTTAGAAATTTTCACTCCTCTAGTGATACCTTGATCTGAAGAGTACCTTATTTTTCTACTCAATGTATCCACCAGCAAAAGAAAAAGTAAAGGGGACATGGCACACTTCTACCTTAGTCCCTTATATGTAGAGAAATAGCAGAACGGAAATCCATTAAGAATCATAGCACAATTGGTGCACTTTATACAACCCATAATCTAGCATACATGCATCTAATTTATCCCCACTTTGAGAAGGATCAAAGTCAAAAATTCCCAATAAATCAAATCACTGGACTTAATCAAATATAACTTCAAAATACAATATTCCTTGGCAGTATAATTGATAGAGTGCAACATTTCTTGTGCAATTCCAATCACGTCATGAATCTATATGCCCTCCATGAACTCGAATTGTTGAGGTGAAATAAATCTCGATAGAAAAGGCTTGATTCTACAAGAAATCAATGTAGGATTCATTTTGTAAATCGAATTGCAGAGGGAAATAGGTCTAAATTCCCCAAAAGTAGATGGATTATAATTTTATTGAATTAGAGTAAGAAAAGTGGTGTTGATCTCCCCCGAAAAAGTACTCGTTCTCCTTAATTCTTCTGCACCGCAAGCAAATCCTCAAGCATCAGATCCTTGAAATGGATAAATATCTCAGCCCCCCAACCATATGGACCCAAGCTTTTATCCTTCACACAATATTTTAAGGTCGCTAGTAACTCTTCACATGTAATGGCTTGACCCAAAATTTATTTTCATCGTGAGAAATCATAGTGGGAATCATCTAAATAAACTCCCTTTGATCTCCAAATCCATGGTTTTTTTCCTTAAAATGTTTTCTCAAATGTGAAGTAGCAACCTGTTCCAAATATTATTGTGTATTATATCAGTTCCCTTCGGAATTCCAAATCCTTCTCATAGAAACAATTTTCTTCCGCAAGTTAAAATGTCTGTGAAAATATTTAGTATTTTTATCCCTCGTTTGAATCCAACAGGCCTCGCTTCTCTCTCTTAAATAAATCTCTTCCTGTGCCTGTAGAATAACATTCCGGTTGCCCTCCAAAGCTGTTACTTTTTCCTGGTATATAACTGAGAAATAAAGGGGATCTTGGTTATTAAAAAGGACTTAGAGTTCTTCCTCTATCTCCACTAATGCTATTTTCTCCTCCCACCTTCTAGCATTAACCTAATTCGGAGTTTTAGATTCAAGCACCCATAACTTCTAATTGACATCCTCCATTGGTGACGTTATGGTTGAAGTATGTAGGTCGCTCCACACCAGGTATACTAAATCCTTGAAACTTTCCTCCTTTAACCACCAAGGGTTGAATTTGAATGGATATGAATGGAGGATGCTTTCATGAAAGTCTGTAAATTTGAAGTATTTTTCTATTTTTCCGAACTTCTCCAAAAAATTAATAAAGATATGAATAAATTTTTTTTATTACTCTGTTTAATAAATAGATGAAAAATGATCAATTCACAATGGGATGCTTATCAACAAGATTATGCTAAGCTTGATCAAACTTGGACGCTCCTTGGGATACTTTTAATTTCCCAAAGTGCCTTCCATCCTCAACCCCTCATTATGAGATTCTTAATGCCATAATAGTTTTTGTTTCCGAAAGTGGCTTCCATCCTCAACCCTTCACAATGGGATGCATATCACCAGGATATTTTTAATTTTTCAAAGTGGCTTCCATTATCAACCACTCACAATGGAGGCTCCTTGGGATAGTTTTTATTTCCCAAAGTGGCTTCCATCCTCAACCCCTCATTATGGGATGTTTATCACTAGGATAGTTTTAATTTCTCAAAGTGACTTCCAACCTCAATCCTTCACAATGGGATGGTTACCACCACGATAGTTTAAATTTCCTCAACCCCTTCCATGAAGTTTAAACTCGATATATAAGCAACACTAAACCCCACTTAAACCAACTACTTTACACCTCATGGTTATACAAATCTTTTCAATATTATTAATTCGTTAATTTTCTAAAGCACACTTTTTAAAGAAAAAAAACAAACATAGGTTAATAATACATTTTGAATGAGTTAAAGTATTGGAACAATTGATAGTACCTACCACATATTATTTGTGATGATACTTCGACACTTTAATGGAATGGGTTACCAGCGCATGCTGGTTAATAGAGAATTTTGAATGAATAAGAAATGGAAATAGCTGCAAGGTCATAATGTAGGTAACATAACTTGACACATTAATTAAGATTTTTCTTATAATATTTATTTTCATTATAGGTTTTGAAATATTCTAAAAAAAAATTGATTGCTGTCTGTAAATTAATCTATTCAACTTTGTTAATTTGCTTTTTATATCTTTATTTTGATCAGCAATAGTCTAACTAGACTGCCTTTTTTCCTTGAAAGTCATTGAAATTCAGGTAGGATTTTAAGAAAATCCGGCAGGGATTTTTGTAAATCCAGATTATAGCTATCAAACTTCAATATTTTGGGTGTTCTAAAGGTTTTCGATGGTGCTGAATCCATTTCCACCATCAAAAACATGATTCAAACACTCATATTACAAGATTTCTTAAAAGAAATTACCCGGATTCCAGCCAATTTTGGTCGTCCTAGCAATTCCTCTTGCTAGATAGACAACTCCTTTTGATCATAGGTTTTCAAATATTCTAATTTTTTTTATAGACATGAGTAACGTAAGCTATTGAAATTTTGTTAATATGATTTTTATTTCCCGAATATATTCCACTCGCATTTTAGTTTCTAGCTAACGTTGACTATACAATCGTCATAGTTGTCTTGCAGTTTGATTGATTCATTTCAGTTTTTTGCTAATGTTGACTATACAATCGTCATAGTTGTCTTGTAGTTTGATTGATTCCTTTTCAGTTTCTTGCTAATGCTGATGATCCAATAGCCATATTTGTCTTTCAGATTGATCGATTTCTTTTGAATGGCCGACACTGTCCAACCACACACATCCAACTCTGATCTCTGCATCGCCACCATAGGAACAAAGGGAGTGCATTTTTTTTATTAGAATCTTCACCATCATAAAGTATACTCTACTATCTACTTATCATGTAAATCATGGCTTGGGATGGCAGTAATTATAACTTTTTTTTTTCAATCGTGTTTACCAAAGTTGTATGGTAAAATTTAAATTTAAAATCGCTTTATTCAATTATAATTTAAATTGTATTTTTATTTATGGTAAATTGTAATTTAAAATAAAATATAGGTTAAACAATTAAAATTTTTTAAAAATAAAAAATGGACAATATAAAAAGTCACTAATATTATTACCAAGCGGAAATCTTAAAAATTGGACGTCTTGTTCTCATCCCCCACATCCACAAGCTTTTCAACCAAGCAGTCAAGCAAGGGTTCCCTAAACCTTGGACTCAGAGCCTCATTATCCCTATTTTTAAAAGTGGGGATACAAACAACCCCTCTAATTATCGAACAATTATGATGAGCCCTTTTTTAGCCAAGTTATATGGTATTATTTTGGAAAAGCAGTTGAGCATTTGGCTTGAAAGTGAAGGTAAGCGGGCTAAAGGCCAAGTGGGTTTTAGAAGGTAGCACTCAACAACAGACCACCTCGTTACACTTAGGATCATTGTGGAGAAATGCCGCAATGATAAATCCAATCTCTTTTGTTGCTTTGTGGACTTTAGAAATTCTTTCGATACGGTTCCTAGAAATAACCTATGGAATATATTAGAAGAGATAAATGTTCTTTTTGAGATAAGAGCAGCCACTATAAGGTTATACGAGAATGTAATTGCCAAGTTAGAGTGGAATAGGGCGTGGTTGAAAGATAATAAGTGGAATATCGGAGTTAAACAAGGTTGCCCCCTCTCCCCTACCCTATTTGGCATTTACATCGACAAGCTAGAAGGTTGTTTAGAGGAAGCAGGATGTGTTGGCACATCTCTTCTCCTCTATGCTGACGATATTGTTCTTCTCGCAAGGTGCCCATATGATCTTGATAAGAAACTTAGACTTCTTAAGGATTTTTTCTCTACCATGGGTATGTCTATTAACATTGACAAAACAAAAGTTATGATTATCAAATCCAAGAAGGACACTTATGCTAATTTTATGTATGAAAATAGTAACTTGGAGGAAGTGTCTTCTTACAAGTACATAGGAATTGATATTCATCATAAGCTCGACTGGAACTATATCATTCAAAAAAGGATTAATGGGTGGTGGAAAGCTTATTTTGGTTTTGAAAATACTTGTAAAACAACAAACCTCCTAATGTGGGATAGAAAGAAGTTCCTCTTTTAAACTTTAGTCACTCCTGTTATCTTATATAGATGTGAGGTTTTAGGTTGCAGCATCTCTAGAGAATCCTGGAGAAAGATTGAGCAAATCCAGAAGCATTTTATAACGTATAACCTTAAAATTAAAAGAAATACACCTTATCCTATTCTCCTTATAGAAGTGCGTCTTTCCCCTATCGAAAACCTAGCTATGACTAGGCTTATGTTGTATAAGCACAAGCTCAATAGCATAGGAGACCATAGACTTCCTAAGCTAGATTTAAATTCCAGCCAAAACCACATAAGGCTTAAATGAGGTTGGTATAAAGACAGTAGGGCTTAGTTAAACCATTGGGAGATGGACGAGAATGTTTCATTGCAAAACATCAATAACATTAAAAAAATTGTTACTTCAAAGTTCAAAGATCAACCCCACCTTAGAAGATCAAAAGTATCTCTCTGTTTTAACTAGCTCAAAGAAGAAAATTAATATAGCCAAGATTAGAAAGAACTCTCATGAGCTCCATAGTGAAACAGGTCGTTGGACAGTTCCTAAAACACCATGGATGGAAAGGATCTACCATCTCTGTGAGAATATGAACATTGAGGATGAAAATCACTTCCTCTTAGAGTGCCCCATGTACAACCACATTAAAGCTCAATTTCATAATCTTTGTTGCAATATTGACCTTCCTAGCCTTTTAAAATGTCAAAATTATAGTGAGCTCTAGAGACTTCTCTCCAAGCTTTTTGAGCATAGGAATAAAATCTTAAATCAAATTAAACAACTCTTTTCTTTAGGTCCAATAGACCAAAGATTGGTCTCAGTGGACATTAACCATCATCATCATCATCATCATCATCATCATTTATCGTTATGAAAATTAAAGTCAATTTAGATTAATAATAATTTTATTAAAATTAAGTTTATAGGGTAGTTTAATTGGTCACTACCATCTTATGAATTATTATGTAAGCATGAGATTAAAAGTTCAATACCCATTAGTGAAACTAATAAAAAATGTATTATTAGTTAAAGTAAAAAATTATATTCATTTTTAAAATAATAAAAATATGAATAAGTTAAATTATAATTATAATTAATGTTAAATTCATGGAAAATTTTAGGGGCTAATATTCTTAGATAGGCCAATTTTCAATGATTTTTCCAAAAGAAAAGATTCCCCAATTTCCATTCTTTCTAAAGATAATTTGCCCAAATTTTTTTATATAAAAATATGTTACCTTAAAAATCGTGAACATTATATAGAGACTATGTATAAAATCATTATAAATTTGAATAATTATACAAATATATCAATAAAAATTTTATATTTTGCATATTAGGGACTAGTAAGATTCGCCAATGTTTTTAAACTTTAGGATTATTTTCCATCCTTAAAATTTTCCCTGGTTAAATTATATATATTTATATTTCAAATTTCAAATCTTAAAATAAGAAATTAGTTTTTTTTTTTTTTTTTTTTTAATAAATAAGCAATAAATGTTATTTTTGTAATAACATTAGGCATAGGTGTCTTCCCATTAACCATTTTGCTAATTAATATTTTTGATCAAATGGTTTAAATTAAATGATGCTAGTATAGACAAGTATGTGAATTATTGAAAAATAAAATTAAATTGACAAATACAATTGAAACATGGATGTGACACCTAGGATTATGATAAGTTACAAACATTTACTTTATGTTTTTTTTTTCTAAATTTAGCAGTGAATTTTTATTTTCTATTCATAAAACAAAATGTAGGTTATAGAAATTTATAGTTTCTAACCTCATTGTGCCCGTAGAAAACTAGGTCTGTTGGTTGTCTTAAAGAGTTATAGGCCATCCAAAACTTAAAAAACTTAAAGCAGTCCCTTATTGTATATAAGGGACTATTATCTATCATTATTTCCATAGACATATTAAAAAAATAAATGTTATCTGTTATCATTGGAACAACATAATTTAGGGAAATCAATCCTTAGAAGACTCTATAGAAGCCAGATCTTTAACACTTGATCCTAGCATATCAACCTAATGCATGCTTTGTAAGTTTCTATCTATACTTCTGAGTCGGATGCTGTGGTAATGTTGCTGCAAACTTATGTCTTGGATGTCTCTGCGAATTTCCACTAGAGTTGAGGTTGCATGCAATTCTCCTGCTATCTCTTGGATTGTGATAATCACCTTCATTAAAAGACACTTCAAGATACAGTAGGTGCGAATTGAGTGATGGAAAAGAGACAGTCTTCTGCGGGTATTACCCGGGCCAGTTAAAATAGGTTCCATTTCTTCCTTGGCCAATTCATCTTCCACTTCCTTTGTTGCCCTTACATCCTGTTCCAACCTGCGAATCAAGGATTTTATATAAAAAGGAGTGTTGTCCAAATAAGCTTGTAATAAGCTCTCCATTACCTCTTTATCAGACTTCCGACCTCGTCTAGTTGGGGCTTTCCCCTTAGCTTTTCTTTCCTTCTTAGTCAACTTGGCTTGTCTTCCAGCAAATATATGTGCATGTGAGAATTTCTAGGAAGACCTGCAGTAGTACAGAGCATGGAAATATTAAAGTTACCTGAGATAGAAAGAAGAACTTGGTGTTGTCTGGGAGGCACCGGATAATCGACATCCCTACCAGGAGAGATACTGGTTTGCGCTGGACCCAACCTCGACATACATGGAGGACACAACCTTACAATAGTTATGGCACCTTGACAGACCAGCAGGACACAAAATTGCAGGAATTTGTATGGAAACTATTCAAGTTATTGCCCATAAACCTAATTCAATGGACGAGATGCAATAGAACCACAAAACTAGCCCCGACTGCAGAGAAGACCCCCCTTTTAATGATGATAACACCATCATAACAACCAGCAATAGACCGAATAACCGTGACAATGAAACATTTAATATATTTAAGCAACCAAAAAACTAAACTGATCCACCGACCACCTGAACCATTGTAGCTGAGCATTACCGAATCACCACCCATAGGAAAATCATTGTATGACAGAGGTCAATTTCCCAAAACTGATGACTGTTATACGAATTAGTGACATGCAAAGGCCAGAAAAAAGAGGGTTACCCGAGAAGAGCTAGAGACCGACATGCATAGCCATTACGATGCCATGCAGGGCCATTATGACACCATGCAGTGCCATTACAATACCATGCGAAAACATCTATAGGAAGATAAGAATTAAATAAGTACAACCATGCAAGGCGAGTAAAGAAATCTGAGCAGAAAAAAATAACAGAGATGACCACAAAATGGGGAAGGCGAAACTGAATTCCTCCATTCACAAGGAGATCAGTGGCAAATCTACCCACCAAAACCCCACCACTGAAATGCAGAAAGTAAAAGCCGCAATATTCTTCAAAAACCAGGCTAGAAATGATGACCTTTTTAAAAACTAACTAATTTGCAGCCATAAATTGTAGAAGAAGCAGTTAATCCAAAATAACCAGCACCTTGTTTACCATGGACGGAGAACCAGAAACACGATTCATGGAAAAGGTAGCAAGATAATTTCATACATACCCTCCAAGATGACACACTGAAGATGACAGAGCTCTCCCTCAACCGCGTAACTTCCTTCTGGTGCTTTGCACTCAATTGACGACCATACACCAGAAGACAGCAAAGAGAATGTTCATATGTTGCTTCCACCTAACGTGATGGCTCTTTCCCCTAAAATTTTCTGACGGCCCACTTGACGTGTGTAGCTATTTCGCATTTATCATTAATGCTACCATTAAGCTTCACGGGTGGAGCCACCCACTGTTGTCAGCTCGCATCATCATCGATGTGGTTTTGATGGTTGTCGTGTATGCCTCCACATCTATCCACATGTATTACTCCTTGCAACGCTATTTGGAACCCCGATTGAGGGAAACATTTACTTTATCTTACATATAAGCTAGTGAAGTTAAAGACCAGTAAAATGCAATCAAAAATTGAATTGGTTTTTCTTGAAATGCATAATAATTATATTAAATAAGAAATTCAAAATTGGAAACACTGAATGGGAAAAGGAATTCTAAACCCCAGAGCATGGAAACACAATTACCTTTTATTTTAGAGATAAAAGAGAATCTCAGTGAAGAGAAGGGGTTTTGTTCCAAGAGAAGGAAAAAGGAGAGAAGTATGGTGGATGCCAGAACACTGTTGAAGAGGTATCTAGAGCTGGACTTCAGCTAGTGGAACTACGACACTGACAATAAGGTTTAGGTTGGACTGTGGTCTTGATTCCTAACTTTGTTTTTATTAAAGGTTGTTATGTACTGCTCTGATGAGGAGCTCGGGGAGAGAAACGGATGTTAATGTGAATCTGTATGGGAACTAGGGTAATCAACATGGATTATTGGATGGAATGATTCATATCTTGGAATAAAGCATTGAGGAATGGGAACAGGAGACCCTCAAGGATAGGGAACTAACAAATAGAATATGACATGTGTTATTTGTCTCCGAGTGTTAATGAATTTATTAAATTTGGAAACAATACTTTACTTGTTGCTCTAATCTTTATTGTTAATGCTTTTGTTGAAAATATAAAATTAAGCTTTATCATGTGTATATTAAATTGTTAAGTTAGCGTAAAACTTGAGAACTGAGTCATGTAATTCCTCAAGGGTGGAGTAAATAGCAGCAAGCACTTTGGAAAAATAACCTCAATAATCTGGAATTAAAACCCTCAATAAATAAAATTTTCAAAGATACCTCGAACTATGTGTCTCTTGAAGGATATGTAAATGAATCATAGTCTTGACAGCAGGACTAAGGTTTAAACCCAGGTTCCAGAGAACCCAGTAACCGGGTCCAGTCCTTCGTGGCTCTCCAAATTAAGGAAAATAGCAGACAAGAGCAAGGATAAGACAAATTACACAAAATAAAATAACTCGAATGAAATATTATACTATAGAGAAAGTTGTTATATATATGTATATATTAATAATGAAGAGTTGTTGTGGAAACATAGAAAATTCCAAAAGTATATAATTGTAAATAATATTAACACAAATCTTTAAATATCCATATTCTAGAATTCATAATGAAGAGTAGGAAAAAGGGTATTACATAATGTCTAAAAGAGTATGGCCATGGCTAGAGAAATGTTAAATTTACATAACCATGGTATGTTCTATGCTTAAAGAAATTTACCTCAATCTCTACTATAGGCCCAATTTAGATTATCAACCACACAATCATTGAAACTAAATGCTGATAGAACATAATAATAGATCAACAAAAGACAAGCCAATATAATAAATCAGAATTGACAATTCTTATTATCTAGCAAAGATAGAGAGAAATGTTCGTTACAACAGTAAACAAGATGCCCTGTCTAGCAAAGAATTTGGCTATTCAAAGCAACTATTCTAACCTTTCAGAGGTTCAGTCAAACACATACAAAATCAAACTTCCTTCAATGTCACATACACCTCATGATATAACTCAATGCAAGTAAACAAAAGGATATCTGGCATCCATTTCCAGCATCAAGATTTTTCGCATCCATTTTCGGCATCATCCATGTTTTTGGCATCCATATTTTCAGCATCCATATTTCCAGCATCCATATTTCCAGCATCCATATTTTCGGCATCCATTTGCGGCACCCATTTTCACCATCCATTCTTGACATCATCCATATTTACAACATCTAGATTCACAGGTGGGAGAGAGAGAAGCCTATTCTAAGCTGTAAGAACCAAACAGATCATGAGGAATGTGTGTGATGAGATGATGAAAAAATGAGCATGAAGTATCTCCAATTTATAACCATTAATGAGGGTGTGTGACACATAAGTTGGGATTGTGAGCCTACATTAAAATTTAGGTTGACCTTGACAAATTGCACATGTGTGGAAAATAAAATCCAAATATAAGTTCTACTCATCCAAAAAGGATGATATTTAGATCAATCTTGCACCTCTCTAAAAGAGGAATCCAACAAAAATATAATCTCCATCATATGAGTAATGCAACATGGAGCATCGACCTAGTTTCCAAAAAATAACACTCCCTCTCAACTAGGGATAAATCTATCTGTCCTCCTATGCCATCCTATCGTACAATACCATAGTGTACTATCATATATCATCTTGCACTCTTGTGTCATCCTGTTGTAACATGATTTTTTGGCTCTTCTTCACACAACAAGAGTGAGTCACAAAGACAACACACTCTGCTGACCCGAAGTCTGATTAGAGGTTAAAACCTCAATGGGACTCAAGAGAGTCGCTTACTCACCCGAAGTTAGTTTAGAGGTAATAACCTCATCCAGACTTGATCCCATTTCAGTGGTTGGAGACATCCCATCCTAGACATAGAGAGTATGGGAATCCCTGATGCGTCCATCGGTTATTCTATAGGTTTCTATCCAAATTTCCCATCTCATTGGCCAAATGATAGGTACTTCCCATGAGTCCAAAAATCCATGGGTAGTGTTGTAACTCCTAGAGACAACCTTGAGTTGTTAAAGACTTGTGCCTAGGACATCTTAAGACAAGAGGTTTTTAAAAGTTATTTTGCACACTGATGGGAGGGAACCTCTTGTTATGAATAGGTAGTTAAAGTTTTTTAAGATTGGTCCAAGATATCAGAGAGAGAATATTGGTAGGGATGAGTTCTAGCTATATAGGTAAAGGGCTACTCATAGTGGGCCTGAAATAGTCATGAGGAGGAATTATCGTAAGCTGGTGTTGAGGAGGTAAATCCCCTCTGCGGATAGAGGTGATCCCTACTAGCCCAGCAGGGGTCTAGCAACAATCATCAAATGCTACAACGCAAGTTCCTAATTGCGGATAAATAGACCAACGATGGAGGCCTACCTGGAGTCCAGTGCTATGATTCGTAGAAGAGAGAGCGTTCCCGTTCCTCAGCCTCGGCAGATCACGACCCCCACGATCTCCGTGAATGGACACCTGCACATGCAAGAAACAACACGAATACAAGCATAAAATCCAGAATACGCAACTATATATTAGTCATAAAGGATATAACTCATGATTAACATAAGTGAAAAACAGAGTGGAACCATAACCGGTAGTCATTCATTAATAAACAATCAAAAGAGAGTACAACCAATGATCTGACGCCGCGGTCTCCTTCGGAAGGGTCCCCAGTCGTTCATGTCTCGCAAAGCTCGCCAGGGAAAGGGCAAACCTCTCTAGAGTCTCTCGACGATAGTCTCCTTACTTGAGTCGGCCTTAAGGGAAGAAAGAGGGCTCTTATAGCACAAAGGCTCTTGGGAATTTGGAGATTCAAAGCTTAGGCACTTCAAGACTAGCTTGCAATGGCAATGAGCAAGCTTTTATAGATGGGGAAGGAGGGAGTTGGGATCCCTATTATTGTGGGATTGGCCCTATCATCAAGGAAGGTTCCATGAAAGGTGGAAAACCACTTCCCTTCCATGGAACTCCTGTAGCCAAACCTCCCAACTCAAGATAGGCAATGGTTTCTGAGTTTGTTGAAACACAACTTCCGCCATCTTTATTTAAAAAACACTCCTTAAATTGGCTGGCGCGACTACTGCTCTGGGACAGAGCGCCAGTTGGCGCGGCCTCTTTGTAGTATTTTCCCCATTGGTGCGAGTGATGAACTGTCTGCCCGCGCCAATGCAAAAGGAGATGTTTTCATGATTTTTTGCAAGGAGATGTCTTTAGGGCAATTGAAGCTCATGCTTAGAGGAATGCATTGATGATGTTTTCAAGGCATGACAATGTTCAGAGGTCACAAAATGGGTCCTCCATTGTGCGGGACGGGGAATGGTAGGGACGGTGACAAATTACTGTGTAACAAATGCCCCCTAAAGTATGAGGCCCGAGAGAGAGAGGGGTGAAATGCTTTACGAGAACATGTTCAACTGAAGCCCCGCCGTCGGAAAACCTGCGTAGAAAAATACAACTGATATTTCAAGTACATGATGTATATGCGGTATGGGTGTGGCCATCCGAAACAGAGTACACTATAATCCGGATCCGGGGTATGGGCGCAGCCATCCAGCGAGGATCAAATAAATAGACTCAGGTATGGTCGCAGCCATCCAATCAGTGAGTCATGTATATAATGATAATAATCCACAATCGCAGCCTGGATTACAACAGACACAATCCGGGGTCTTGCGCTCCATCTCGACCCAAACAAGTACAAGTTCAAGCATCGAATATAAGCAGAAGTAGTTTTAATACGAAAAATCGTACGATTACCGGCCAGTGATGAGGAAGAAATTATCGAGCCTTGGGAAAGAAAAACCAATAATGACAATAGCCTCAAAGTACTACGGGAGTACAATCTACCGGCGTGTGAATCAGGTCGCTGGCATCGAACATAGTAGAAACACTTTCAATCTGAGGAGCCCGATGATGAAAACCCCCGTCGGGTCGGCAGGCTTTGCCATTGGGGCGTACGAGGCTCCAAGGTACCATAAAGGGTCTCTAGATCAACTTCTGGATAATGAAACAGAGTTGACGGAAGTGACGTTGATCGAAGGTGGGCCATAATGTTTCCCACATCATCGACACGAGACAGAGGAACATGATGTTTTGTTGTGAATCAGGATCGTATGAGAATCAGAGGAAGGTTGATATTCGCAGAGGCCAACTTCTCTTGAACATATAAACGGCATGACAGTGGACTTGGCAGTATTTGACATCAACGGATCAGATGTCATGGTGACGAGGTAATGAGCAGATGAGAGGTCAAAAGGGATTATCCAAACCCACGGAGGCAAAGTGAAGAAAACGAGATGAGATGTCCCCAACCCGACACGAATGCAGACAAGTGCCATGTTCAAGAGCGACATACTGCCGACGACAACGATGATGGTTCCATTTTTCCCCCACCATTTTTGGCGAGTACCCCAATTATGTTTGATAACAAGCTTGAAGGGGATAGCATATGCTTGAAATATAAGTCCGCCCTTCGGGCGAATCCATCTTAGTGCATTTAATGAGTCCTAGGAAGGAGAAACTCGGAGAACGTCATTTCAATTGGATCCGATGTCATCAGGGTTTAACGAGTCTGACAAAGGGAGAAATCAGCGTCTTTTCATGTTTAGAGAGTTTTAAAAGACAGCAGAAAAGTAAACTCCACAGGTCTCTTTTCGTAAATAGTTCCTCAGATCTGAAAAGGTAGAAAACAATATCCGAGAAAACCTCCTAGTCGCGATAGGCTAGGGTATTCCTTTTTCGTAATCAATCTATCCCAGCCTGAAAAAGGGGTAAACGTATACTGGGTAGATGTCGAATCGTGTCCATTTTAACGAGATCGAAACGACAAGGGCCTTGGCAATCTTTTCATGTTTAGAGAGTCAGAAAAGAGCTGAAAGATGACTCCAAAGTAACTTTTTCGTGTATTTACCGAGTCCGAAAAAGTATAAAATACAACTCGTTTCCACCGTTAAAGTCGCAAAAACCTACTGCTGCACATACCAAGCAAGCGTAAAACCCATTTTCGACATAACGTATTAAAATATTTGATAAAAATAACTTTTAAAACTCATCTTATGTCAAAAAGTTATAAACATGCCAAAATGGTAAAAACAAAATTACATTTACTATTTACCTTTGTAAAAAGCAGCAGTGGTCCATTTGGAGTGCAAAATTCTGACGGTGATTGCGACAGATCCGGTTGACTATTCAGATTCTCGTCTACTACAGGTAAGAGGCGCTTCCCTGTACTTCATTTCAATCCATTTTTTAATAGTTTTCCCTTATGTATCAGCCCTCTGTGGCCACTCTTTGAATTTTTAGGGCTGCGCTCATTGGCGCGGGTATCGGGCATGGACCCGCGCCAATGGGATTTTCCATGTAAAGGCCTCACGCCACATGGCGCGACTGTTTCCAAAACAGCCGCACCAGCGACCGAACCTAATTTTCCGCCTAAAAATTTGAGATTTTAACCAAATTGAATGAAATTTGAAGCCTACCAGAGATCTAATCAAGGGTTTATGACCATGTGGATGCAGGGAATCAAGAAAAATGGTGATTGAGTGGAAAGAAAGAGAGCATGGAGAAGAGGATGAACAGGCCATAGAAAGTCAGGCTTGCATGAATTCCCTCAGAAACTGTGGGCCAAATAATTTCTTCCTTACACCCTGTTTACGAGCTCAGCCCGAGCTCCTCCAGTATCTGATCAGTCTTTGGGATGAACAGGAACAAGTGTTCAAGTTACGAGACCAGGTATTGGAGCTGGAGGTTCCTGATGTGTATTTCATAACCGGATTGTCTTGCAGAGGCCCGGTACCCATCCTAACTGGGAGCAGACCATCTGGCGAGAAGATGGAAGAAGTGATGGCATGAGTGTGCCCAAGAGCACAAATGGGATCAGGGAGCAAAAAGGTGGATATCCACACGATCCCCGATCTGGCATTGAGAGTTGTCCTACATACCATCACGCGGGATGTAGGATCGTAGGCACCGCACGAGGCCAAAAAGGCCCAACTCCTGCTAGCCTCAGAATGCATGAGTCCCTTATTGTTCGACTGGGCCACAACAGTAACAATAAACATGAAGAGACAACTCACAAAATTCAAGCAAGCTAAACTGAAACAGTTTGGCTATGGCTCCATTTTGGTATCGTTCATTCTGGAACACTTACCAATCTTCCAGGGCCAAGGGGCCATATTAGCACATCTGATACCACGAGAGCCAATAATGGCTCGCTGGGCAGCTCTAATGCCCAGAGCTAGAGGCAGCCAACAGATGTCCTGGAGATCGGAGTTTTTTAGGTGGTTACAGTGCCAGTTGATTGTAGTGGAGGACTGGCCATATGCAGGAACTGACTTCACCGGAGACCCAGATCTCCCACTGCCAGAAGGAGATGACTGGGACGAGGAGTTGGGTAAGACCTCATGTTTCTTGATTTTTTTTGTTAATACACATTCGTCCTAACACATTTTATATATGTATGCAGATTTGGGCCCTGAGAGACCAGCTCGAATGTCTCCAATCTCACGGAGGACTCATCTTGCCCCTGATCCTCAGGGAGAGGGCACAGGAGGGGAGGAGTTGATCCAGAATCTCGAGGGCATTGCCCGAGGGATCCCGGACTATGCTCGGCTGGCGGACGTACCGATGGCGTACCAGCGTCATACGGTGGGAGTTCCAAGTTGAGTCCATCGAATCCTGAGATGCTTAGTGCGTGCAGTTACATGTTATCATGAGCACCATGCGGATTAGCTCTTAGGGATTATACCACACATATTTTTTTGAGAGACGTATCATCTCGAGATGTACTTAAGACGATTATGTATATTTTGACTTTATGTGACACACTCTATGTAAACATTTCGATATCTATATATATATGCATATCTATTTCTGGATGGATCTTTCTTTACATGTGATGATGATTTACAAATTGCACAAATGTCTGTCTAATACCAAATTTGCTACTGCATCTGTTAATGTATTCAAATGCCTGGGTATATGATGATATGTAATGTAGTCAAAATTCCTTTCCAGTAATCGAATACGCAGATACAGACGTAAAATGGACGGGTTTCTTTCCAAATAGTGCCCGTTCAGCTGTAACACTACAAGTTGCGAATCTAGATACACGAGCAATTCACGGATACCAAGGTTTACTGCCTCGGTTAATAATTCTAACACAACACTATATTCCGCGATGTTGTTTGTAGTACGTCCTAGACACACTCCTTGCAGGTTGACCAACTCACCAGCAGGATCATAGATTACGCAGGCTGCCGAAGACAGATTCCTGGTACTGCGGGAGGCACCATCCGCGAAACCAACAAATGGATGAACGGACATCTGCACAACCAGGAAGACCCGATCAGCAGAAAGATGTTTACAAGGCACACCACACCATACATACACACAAATGAAAAACACACCTATGTACACACACCACACCAAGAAATCACTTCAGGCATAGTACTTTTTGAGGTACAGCCCATTTCTGGGCTGCGCCAGCGGAACTCCTTCATAATCTATAAGCTCATAAGTCCCGTTTTTCAAAATGCGTTTTACTATATAGGGCCCATGCCACATAGGCTGGAACTTACCGGCTCCAAGCTTTTCATGTGCTTGATCGTACAAGAGGACAAGGTCTCCTTCGAGAAAGGAACGAGGAAGAACAGATTGATCAAAATGAGTTTTGGCCCTCTTCTTTTGTGCTTCGATAACCAAAGCAGCTAGACGACGGGTTTCATCTAACCATTCCAGATACAGAAGATGTTCTTCCTCAGTAGAAGTATTAGGTAGAAGTTCCATAGCTAATTTCAGAGAAGGAATCTCGCATTCAACCAGAAGAGTTGCTTCCAGACCATACACCAATTGAAATGGTGTGAACCCAGTTGCACTCTTTGCAGATGTTCGGTATGCCCAGAGAGCTGAGAAAAGTTGGAGATGCCAATTGGATTTGTGAATACCAACTGTTCGCTGAAGCATAGTGACCAGAACCTTTTTCACTGCTTCAACCTGACCATTCGCCTAAGGGTAATATGGTGTTGAGCTGTCGTGATGCAAGCCCAACTTTGAAGTCAGCTCTGCTATCATATAATCTCGGAAATGAGTACCGTGATCAGTGACGATGGCTTGAGGAACCCCGAACCGTGCAATAACGTGGTTGAATATAAATTGAGCAGCCGTTTTACCGTCAGCAGCTAGTGTAGGCATCGCCTCGGCCCACTTGGTAAAGTAGTCGACGGCGACAATTATATACGCATGCCCCCCGGCCGAGTGAGGGTTACACGTCATAAAATCCATGCCCCATTTCGCAAAAGGGCCGACGGTAATAACAGGATGCAAGGGTAGAGGCGGCGCGCGCATCTTGCGCTGAAATATCTGGCACGCATGACATTTATGGACTGCAGTGATACCGTCTTTGAATATAGAAGGCCAGAAATAACATGCTCGCAGAATCTTCTGGGCAGTAGCATACCCAGACATATGTCCACCACAGGCACCACTCTGGCAGTCATTTAGGACCTTTTCAGCCTCTTCCAAGGTTAGGCATCGCCGGAGCACCGAATCTACTCCAATGCGGTATAAGGTATCTCCTACTATACAGTAGGGCTGGGACTGGTGCCGAATCTGACGGCGGGCAGCTTTATCTAACTCAGACCGAAATTTCGAGGTCTGAAGATACACTATTATGTCACTATACCAAGGGTTCCGAGTACTGATGAGGAAAAGTGTTTCGTCCGGTATATGATCTTCAGAGTGTGAGGGAGCAGAGTCTATAGGGAGAGAGCATATAAGATCCGCGAAAACCAGTGATTTAGTTGAATTAGCGGTAGTGAACTCTAAGTCAAACTCCTGCAGGATAACAATCCATTTGGAGTACTTACCCCCCAGTAATAGTCTAGAGAGAATATACGTCATAGGGTTGCAGTCTGAAACCACTGTTATCGTACGCAAAAGGATGTAATGGCGAAAGCGCTGTACAGCATGTACTGCTGCTAATGCCAACTTCTCGACATGATCATAACGCGTTTCTGGATCGAGAAGGTTCCGTGACAGATAATAAACAACATGTTCATCACCGTCATCGTCATCCTGCACCAAGACCATGGCTATGGTGCTAAATGCGGCGGCGAGATATAAAGTGAAGTCGCGGTGGTAGTCCGGAGGACGAGGGAACGGAGCATTGACAAGCAATGTCTTCAGCTTCTCAAAGGATTGCTGAGCGATTTCGTCCCAAATGGAAGCGAACGTTGTGCTTTAATAAACGAGTGAATCCTTTGGCCACCTCGGCATAATTCGGGATAAAGCGCCGAAGAAAGTTCGCTTTCCCTTGCAGAATCTATAACTGATATAGGGAGGAGGGTGATGGGAGATTTATGATGGCCTCGACCTTTAAAGGGTCAAGGTGAATTCTGTCCTTCGAGACTATGAATCCTAAAAGACAGCCAGAATAAACGCAAAAGACGCATTTATGAGGATTTAGCCTAATATTGTAGCGCCTGCAACGAAGAAAGATCTGGCGGAGATGCTCAGGATGGTCCTCTCGCTTAGCCGAATGGGCTGGCAAGTTGTCCAGATAAGGCTGAACGATATGGCAAATGTCATGAAAAGCGTAGGACATCGCATGCTGAAAAGTGGCTCCAGCGTTCTTCAAGCTGAACGAGAATTTTTTATACGCGAAAGTACCCCACGGACAGATGAATGTGGTCTTGTGTTGATCCTCAGGTGCAATATTGATCTGATTATATCCTGAGAAACCGTCCATCAAGGAATGGATCTCACTTCCGGCACATTTGTCGATAATTTGGTCTATGAACGGAGTGGGATAATTATCCTTTGGACAGGCACGATTGATGTCGCAATAATCAACACAGACTCTAATCGTGCCCTGCTTTTTATCAATAGGGACAATGTTAGACACCCATTCTGTGAGGGGGATGGGATAAATAAAGCCCGCGTTCAGAAGTTTTTCAACTTCTGCCGTGATGGCGGCGGCTTTTTGAGGATGCATGGGGCGTAAGCGTTGGCGCACGGGTTTCGCACCTGGATAGGTTGGAATCTCATGCACTACGATACTGGGATCAATCCCCGGCATTTCCTCATAGGACCATGCGAAAACATCTCTGAATTCCTTAAAAAGCTCAGTATAGACTTGAATCTCATCGGGAGAACAAGTCACACCCACATGAATATTCTCAACGGTTCCCGGTTTAATGGAGATGTTGATCGGGATGGTCTGAGTGATGTTACTCAGGTTACCCTCCGAAAAAACCTCGTGCGTCAAAATGGGCGTTTGAAGAGGAGGGGTAGGAACCTGAGTAGCATAACGCTCCAGACAGTCAGTCATTGCCCCCAAGCTAGGCATAAAAGAGGAGCGATGATGTCCATCGCCCCAAGGCAACTCCTTAAGAGACATAGTTTCAATGATGGCCTCATCGGAAGGAAAAGTCTCTTTGAGAGGATCAGGTGAATCGGCCTGACCAAGCCAGGGGGATTGAGAGTAGACGTCGAGAGCCATGCTCAAAGGAGCATGCTGAGGAGGTGGAGGATTAGATGTGGCAACAATTTCACAGTAGCTGATCTCTACTAGAGTGAGGGGCATTGATTCTCCAAACTCAAACACCTGCTCAGGCGTAGGAATAAGCCAGGGGTCATCGGACCTGGACATCATGTTGACTTGAGCGGTGTGCGGTGGTGGTGCGGGAAAAAAACCCATGAGGACCGGGTCTTTGAAGAGACCAGGTCCCACACTGTCCAGGGGATTCAGAATTTGATCCACATATGGCATGTTGTTCTCAGAGGTAGAGGTGAAAAATGACAACTGATCCACCGTGACAATTTTTCCCTCGTGAGGGAACTTAAGGAATCGAAAAATGGTGGACGGCATGCAGAGCATGGCATGGGTCCAGCTGTGGCCAAGAAGTATATTGTAGTTGAGTTTAGCGTCAACCACTTCTACTTCCACGTTGACAGTCTTCCCCTGTAATGTGATCGCTAGACTCTCGAGAACACTTAGGGGTTTGGATTCCCTACCATCAAATGCCTCTAGGGCATTGGGAGATGACGAAAGGGCTGGAGAGTCGATGGCCTTCCAGCAAGCGGAGGACATAACACAGGTAGATGCACCTTCATCCCCCACGTCCCTATGAATGTTCAGACTGTTAATCCCGACTTGAATAATAAGAGCGATTTGATGTGGAAGCCGGGGAGTGAAATTCTCTAAATCGAAGGTGAGAAGACTCGAGTCGGTGGAATCAATGCCCCTGATCGCAGACAATAAAGTCTTCTGTTGCGAAGGAAAACTTTGAAGAACTTTCAGCACAGACATAGCAGATGGCGCCTGTGCCAAATCCTCAACAATGCTGTAATGTTGAGCAGCACGAGAATTCGGATTATAAGAAGATCTTCATAAGACACCTTTAGAAGGTGGCTTCACAACGGGTTCAGGAGTAGGCTTCTCGATTTCCAACGAACCGGAGGTAGGTAGGGGAGGCGGTCCATCTGCAGCTGCCTTCGCAGGTGCCTGCCGTGATTCATTGTAATCATTCGACCGCGTAGCGACAGAGATAGGTGCAACACTCTTCATCATGAAAACTTGGGACCCAAATGGTGCAGATGGTGATGGCTTTTCGACCATCTGGGTCTACTGAGATGGGAATGGCTCTTTTAGCACAGCTGGAGTCCCTTTAGGGCCCTTGAGAAGTTGACTAACCTCGGATCGTCGTGGAAAATCCTTAGTATAATGGTCCCCTTCACAAATGAGGCAAGGGTACTTCGGTTTACGCTGAGAGCCATCTTCAGTGCGAGATTTAGATTCTAGCTTTGGGGCATTATATTTAGATTTGCCTTTGCCCTTATTTTTCCCCTTGGAAGTTTTCTCCGTAGGATTGGCCTGAACGGCATTCACTTCCGTGGTTTTACCAGAATCGGAGGGGGCGGGATTAGCAGGAGCATTGTTGGAAGAATTAGACTTCTGCTTCCCATTCGAAGATTTCTTCGAATTCTAAGAGACAGAACCAATGACACCATCCACCTCAGGGGTAGGCGGAGCCTTAGAGGTTCCGAACTGCGGGGCATCAGGCAAGATATCATAAAGTGTGCTGGACTAAGAATATACAAGATCCAGATATTGGGCACACGCAATGGCTTGTTCCTCTGTCACACACGCTCCCATCACAATATCCTGAGCGATTTTATTCACAAAGGAGGTGGTGAACTAGTGAGTCAGTATCTGATCTGGTATGTGAAACTTGATCAGTCTATGACGGTGCCGTCACTCATGAATGTGATCAGAGATGTGAGTGGCTTTATCCTGCTTCAGAGAAGCCATGGCTAAAGAATTGAAATCTTGGAAAATGTCGCGGGATAACTCTATGTACCACTTAGCAGCAGCTCTAGTTAAAGTACGCTGGAAGAGGTGCAGGAGAATCGAATCGTCGACCCAAGAGTTAGACGAGCACCAAAGATGATACGTCATCACATGCACCTGGGGGTCCTCTCCAGCTTTTCCCTCAAACTTGGGGAAATCACCTGGTATCTTGGTGGGAACCAGAGGCCAATATGGATTATGTAAAATCGGATCATTGGTCAACTTTGAAACATCCGGCAACTCCAAGGTGGCCAGGAACGGCAATGGCGGATTGACCGGCATGCCAGACACAGGATGATGGCCGTTACCTGTACTCCACAATGGTTGTGAATATCCTTGCCCCCATGGGTTCTGTCCCGTAGGATTCTGACCGTAGGGGGTGTAGGTCGTATAACCAGACTGATTTGGATGCTGGTAACCAGAGTGTGGGGCCTGATAACCAGGGTACGGACCCTGATTATATGTCGGCCTGGTGTAAGCAGCGTTTGGATTTGGCTGCTGATTATAGGTAAAACCAGGTGGAGGAGGATAATACTGAGAGCCTCTGGGGTGGTTATAATTCGGTTGAGATTGACCATGAGGATAATAACCACCCTGAGGATGAGTAGGTTGCTGAAAAGTGGAACCCTGCGGAGCTTGATAAGTGGGGCGCAGCTGTTGATTTGGCTGTGGCATTGAATGAGTCGGCTGCTGAGCAGGGTTAATAGAATGAGCGGGCTGCCCTTAGTGAACAGGTTGACCCGACTGAGAGGGCTTCCCTGAATGAACAGGTTGACCCGGATAGACAGGTGGCGCCGGTTGAGCAGGCTGGCTTGGTTGTGAATGAGCCCCAGGTTGTACCGGATGGGCCAGTTATCTTGGAGGTGGAACACCAGGTTGCACCAGATGGGCCAGTTAGCCTGGTGGTGGTACAGGGCCAGGTGCCTGCTGAAAACCGGTTTGACCCGAAGCGGAACCATAGGATGGTCCCGGCTGATATGCAACGTTAGAAACAACAGGATACTGTGGTTGCATCGGTAAATAAGGTTGGATTTTCCCCCCAAGACCATAGATCGGTCCCGGTTGATACCCCGGCTGAGGCTGAACAGGTTGACCGTAAGGGCTATAATACTGTCCTTGCAGACCGTACGATGGCCCTTGTTGGCCCACAGGATAGGCTTGCATAGGCTGCCCCTGTGGATCATAAAGATATCCAGGTTGGCCCACAGGTTGGCCTTGGAAAGGCTGTCCTTGTGGGTTATAAGCCTGGTTATAAGGTAAACCTTGAGCATAGAGGTAAGCCTCAGGAGTGGGTAGACGTAAAATCTCCCTGTGCTCATCATACTGACCTGGGAAAGCATACAGGGGTGTACCATCCTGTGCATAGTGCGAAAAGTAAGAGCGGTTAAGATCTTGGGAGGATGGTCCAACCTCGGCATTCGGCTGTTGCAAAGACAACCAATACTCCTCCGGAGAGATGTTCTCTGGTATAGCAGTTGCTAGATAAACATCTTCAGGAGTTGGCATAGTCCTTGCAGCGGATGCTGTGACAACAGGAGAAGAGGCGGCCACACAGACAGTGGGCTGGGCGGGAACAGAAGTAACGGGCGTCTAAGGAGACACCCCGGGCGTAGTAGTAGCTCGCCTCGGAGAAGGAGTTGATACTCCCATAGAGGCTGCGGCGGAAATGATCTGACCCAAAGATCTGTATCCTTGTGGTAAAGAGGGACTGGCTGTTGACATGTCAGCCAGTTCAGAGTTGTCTCCCTAAAAAAATCTTCGTGGGAAGAGCTGATAGTCTTCACCATACGTTGGGATTTCCTCACCAGAATCACTCATGGTTGTTCCCGCCGTTAAATCGCGCAATAGACGGTGAGGACTAGGAGGAAATACAACAGCAACAAAAGGTGAACCCGATGTAAGAGAAAGGAAATCAGCTCCTAATCTCAATTCAGACACAGGGTCCGAAAAGGGCCAATTGAACTCAACTGGTCCTCCAAAGGGTTGCTCAACAAGAACTGGTCCCCCGTCAGGAAACTCAGAAACAATAGGCTGCTGCGGTTCAGCAGAGGATTGGGAAGCCTCTGAAGAATCGTCCGTGTAAGGACTACCAGTAGACGAAACCGAAGGTTCCGCCACTGTGGCAAACGACCAGAGAAAAAGAAGCAAACACACACACGGGCTGAAAAAGAGTCAGGACACATGATCAAACGGTCAACAAGAAATATCTAACAGGGCGTATAATCGTGGGTGATTAATTTTTACCACATTGAAAAATAAGAAACTCTACCGTTTCATGTTTTAAGAGTCGAGAAACGATAAAAAGATGACTCTATCTCTTTCAGATTTGACACAAGCGTGAAAGGACAAGCGCTTGACGGTATTTTCAAATTTAGGGAGTCAGAAAAGACCAAATGACTGCTCAGGAATACTAGGCACAAAGGGTGTACCAAATAACCGTGAACTGCAATATACACCTTGGTTTTAATAATGAAAAAGAAATCAACCAAGGACTTTTCGTACGTGCAGGAAATCTCCCCGAATGTTGTGTTCGGTGTATCACGGGTATAGGGCGGCAGACTCGGCTTCCTACGGATAAAGGATTGAAAACCTAGAGGGGTCTCCCTTTATATACGCGACGGTACGGGGAGCACAAGTCCATACTAGCGCTGTCTAGAGCCAAAAGGCGAACGACAGCTGCTAGGTTTAAAGACGCCGGAACACGTCTCTAGCCTAGACCTCTAAATGTGTTCCGTTAGATTTCAATGCTGCCTTAGTGTAAATTGAGTAGATTTTAAAGTTGATCTTCAATTACGTTTCAGTTTTCAGGCCCTAACGAATGTGTTGTTTCCAAAAACTCCTAAATGCAAAGCTACATGCCACAGTACATCATTTCGTTCGATGAAAACTAGCTATAGAAGAGTTGAGAGTTTTTACACAAACAAAATGATCGGAAGACAAACAATGATATCTCTAATGCAACTAATGAAATTGAAAATTTTTCATTCCAATCACTAATTACTAGTAAAATCGAAAAATTTCAATTTGCACTAATCAATCAAAAGAAAAAGAGTTTTTTTTTGTAATTTTCAATGTTTGATAGCTAGAAGCACTAAACAAACTGAAAACAAACGGAACAGCTTGAGAAACGATATTGAGAGAGAAAAACGAACAAATTTCACTCAATGACACAAGCAATCAGATCTCAAATCGACCAAAGTCCCTCAAAACCAAGAAAAAGACTCAAAGGCTCCAATGGACCGTGTGATCTAGGCCCAAAGCAAGACCAAATGAAATTTGAATGAAGAAACGAGAAATCACCCAAAAATCACAACAAAACAATGAAAAACTACTAAAAGAATGTAGAGGAGAAATCAGAGAGTTGACTGGATAAACGAAACACCAAAACTCCCAAGGAGGGCTCGATACATAAAGCCACTAGATGCCCTAGGGATTAAAACATGAAATCGATGGAGAAAAGTGAACAACCAAAGGATGAAGGAAAATTCCCAGTCAAACAGGACCCCAACACACTCAGGTAGTAAAAAAATCAAGAAGAAAAACACTGATTAGACCTAGAGAGCTCAAAACTGAGCAAACTAAAATACCCTACAGGAGTGGCGCGACTGTAAGGCTGCAACTGGCGCTAGCAAGCAATTGGCGCGGGCGATACAAAAGCAACATGCGCCAATTGGCGCGACTGTCAGGATAAAAAGCACGCCAGTCGAGTTTCTCAGCCAAAAACAAAAAAGAACTGCTCTAGAAGTAGATCAATGTAAACTAAGAAAACCAAGAAGCAAAAAAACAGCAAAAGAACCTAGCCCAGAAGGCTAACCAAGCAAGGAAAATCATAAAACAATCAAAATGAGACAATCTAAACGAGACAGTGAAAACTAGACGAGTCCCCAGCGGAGTCGCCAATTTGTTAAGGAGGTAAATCCCCTCTGCGGACAGAGGCGATCCCTACTAGCCCAACAGGGATCTAGCAACAATCACCAAATGCTACAGCGCAAGTTCCTAATTGCGGATAAATAGACCAATGATGGAGGCCTACCTGGAGTCCAGTGCTATGATTCATAGAAGAGAGAGCGTTCCCGTTCCTCAGCCTCGGCAGATCACGATCCCCACGATCTCCATGAATGGACACCTGCAAATGCAAGAAAAAACACGAATACAAGCATAAAATCCAGAATACGCAACTATATATCAGTCAGAAAGGATATAACTCATGATTAACATAAGTGAAAAACAGAGTGGAACCATAACCGGTAGTCATTCATTAATAAACAATCAAAAGAGAGTACAACCAATGTTCTGACGCCGTGGTCTCCTTCGAAAGGGTCCCCAGTCGTTCACGTCTCGCAAAGCTCGCTAGGGAAAGGGAAAACCTCTCTAAAGTCTCTCAACGATAGTCTTCTTACTTGAGTCGGCCTTAGGGAAAGAAAGAGGGCTCTTACAGCACAAAGGCTCTTGGGAATTTGGAGATTCAAAGCTTAGGCACTTCAAGACTAGCTTGCAATGGCAATGAGAAAGCTTTTATAGATGGGGAAGGAGGGAGTTGGGATCCCTATTATTGTGGGATTGGCCTTATCATCAAGGAAGGTTCCATGAAAGTTGGAAAACCACTTCCCTTCCATGGAACTCCCGTAGCCAAACCTCCCAAATCAAGATAGGAAATGGTTTCTGAGTTTGTTGAAACACAACTTCCGCCATCTTTATTTAAAAAAAACTCCTTAAATTGGCTGGCGCGACTACTGCTCTGGGACAGAGCGCTAGTTGGTGCGAGTGATGAACTGTCTGCCCGCGCCAATGCAAAAGGAGATGTTTTCATAGTTTTTTGCAAGGAGATGTCTTTAGGGCAATTGAAGCTCATGTTTAGAGGAATGCATTGATGATGATTTCAAGGCATGACAATGTTCACAGGTCACAAAATTGGTCCTCCATTGTGCGGGACGGGGAATGGTAGGGACGGTGAAAAATTACTGTGTAATAGCTGGGTCCAATGTTAAACAAGGGAAAAATTATAAAGGTAAATGGAGATGAGATACAATGTGTGAAGATCAGGAAACATCAGAGTGAGGTAGGCTTATGTCAACACAAGAATATACCCTTAAATGACATTAGAATAATAATGGTCTGTAAGAATAACTTGAGATAGGAATCGCGCCTCGAGCAGTATTTAAAATGTTACAGAAAGATAAGACATGAGTACCATTTTAGATAAATTCACATCTAACTTACAGAACATTTACATTCCGAAAGCAACCATATAAAAGAGATGATGCAAACACAATGAACATTTAATTGAGTCACTGCGAAGAAAAATACATACTATTCGATTATATCAGTAGGAATCCATCAAAACAATAGACTGGCTTGTATTACTTTTCTCAAAGGCCTCTTCAGATATGCACTATGAGAGAACCTCAAAATTTACAAAAGAAGAAGATTCACGGACTACCACTTCTTCTCTAGAAAATCTGGAACCTTTTCTAAGTCCCTGATATGATCTTTTATTGCTTTTCACCTGAACATTCAGAGAAGTTGTTTTCGGAAACAAAATATTCCCTGGAGATATTTTATGTTCCTAGTCTTAATGAAAAGACCAAAATTGATGATGAGGCAAAATGTCCTCTCATCTCATACAGTATGGCCTGACACAGGCTCTAACTAAAACATAACATTAAGTAGAAAATGAAGAGTGCATAGGGTGAAATCAATATTTCACCCAATTTTACAGTTCATTGAAAATAAAAGTTAAACAGGCCACATGGGACAAATCATGAGTTTCATCTGTTGGTGTTCCGATCAGGCATGCTTGATGGTGGTGGATGTGGCCAAGATGATGATGAGGATGATACCACTTTGCGACCAGAAGGAGGCTGCAGTTGATGAGAAGAAGAGGATACCAGAGTATTGGCATATTCGCTGCACTTTTTCCACGTGCTTTCCCCTGGAGATGGCATTGTGGCAAAGGTTTCAACCAGGGTCTAAATATTTGTGAGCTTAGTATAATCTACACAGATGGCAAGGAATTTCTTAACCTGGTAGAGGAGGAAGAACTCTTTCCTCAAAGCGGCTATTATTTTATCTTCTTTCAACTGGGCAGTTGTTTCTAGTGGTATGTCGGTATTATTCATGATTTCTGTCATTTTCTTCTTGTAGGCCATTAGCTCAGAAAATACGCATGTTTCTGGATGCTAGAATGATGGCGGACCTGCTTCCACTAGCTTATTCCACTCCTAGTCGAACTTTTCAACTCCTTTTGAAACTAGGTTTAAACAGCCCAAAGCATTTGTGCGCGCAGTCTCCTTCTCAATTACTCTTCTAACATCCATAATCATTCTAAAATGATCAAGGATTTCTTGTGCATGAAATTCCTTGGGGCCTAGTTCATTTAGGTACCGAATATATCTTTTGGCCATTGAAGCCTTTGCTTCTCCATCCGTGTGCCCTTCTTGCAGCTGTACTCTGAACAAGCACACTACAATCTTCTTCTCGTCCATCAGTGTGAGGTAATTATAATGCTGTCGGACCTCTACTATTATATCTATCCAAATCAGATGCCTTTCTTCCAAGAGTGTCATGTTGCCTTTGATTCGAGCTGTTAGGTCCTTGATAGAATTATCCTGTGGCTGCTTTTCCCCTTGTAATTTTTTGACCTCCCTCTATAAGGACGCCATCGCCTTCTGATTTGCTGCCAGTGTAGTTTCCATCTCTTTTAGTTTCTGATGGGCCAAGCAAGTCTCACTTTCTGACACCTTCAAGTCAGACAGGGCCTTAGAAAGCTGCTCAGGGGTCATTCTGGGCTCGTCAGAAACATGGGCCACACATGAGTGCTGATCCCATTTTTCCTGCTAATTTGGCAATCTCTGTTTCAAACCTGCAATCTATGTGGTCTTTTGAGCATTTTCTTCCTATTCTTTAGCAAGTCAATCGGCGAGAGTAGAATTCTCCTTTTCCACTTGAACCAACTCATCTGTCTTCACATGCTCCCCACGGGGCATGTTTAGCTTCTGCTTCAGCTCCGAATTATCCACTTCTAGATCGGTGATAAGCTTTTGCCGAATCGCATCTCTATCAGCTCCCTTGTCCCTTATTTCTTTCTTAAGGGTGTCTAGCCTGACATTGTTTGCTCTGGCACTAGCCTTTTCTCTCCTTTGGTGCTCTAGTACCGCGTTGTGTTTCAACTTGAGTTTCCTCAAAGCAAGTGCAAGTTTCACTACCTCGTCCCGTAACATATCTCCTACACACTTGTGTAAGCCGAGCTTATCCAGTAGGGGGATGTTGGCCAGGTTTAAGGAAATTTCTAAGGCTTGGTAATGACCTCCATTAGCTAAGGGCTGAAACATTTCTTGTTGAATAGAAAATATGAGCTGTTCCTTATCCATATCGAGCACAAAGGTGAGCCAAGTATGGTATTTGTCTACAAACCTCGCCAGTTCAGCCCTTTATTTATCTCGGGTGGACTTGTTTCTGGTGTTTATCTCCTTCCTTAACTCTGGCCTGCCCACCGTAATTTCATGTGAAGGCCTGGAGAGGCCCAACGAGGAAGCATCATAGAAAGTAATCATAAAACCTCCCTTGTTCTTGTCAGGGGCCCCAAATTGGGCGAAATCTTCAAAATATGGTCCCTTTCCTATATCATCTGGCCCTTCAGTTCTCTGTTTCTTATGAGGGTGTGTTCCCTCATCAATTTCCATACCTTCTTGATCTCCTGAGGCACCTAAGATTCCTACCTATACTTGATCCTCTATTTCCATGGACACATTGTCACCCTTCCCTTCTGCGGCAAAAGACTCGCCCTCCATCTGTGCATCCAAAAGTCATGTATCAAGATTAGCTCTCCATTCAATGAAGGGCCTAGTCTCATGTATGTAAGCAATTGAATTTATTTTCCTCTTCCTATTGGAGAGGACTCCCTTAGGGTCATAAGGCCAGACTTTTACCTGTGGGAGGTCCATTTCTTGCAGTAATTTTTCCACTGTGGAGAGGGTGTGCCTCGAATTTATGGTGAAGGGACCAACCGAAGTTGGGAGTTTGAGAATGTATCCTTTCTTTGCAGGCATGAAGTGGATCTGGTCAACCTTCAGGGTTTGTCGAATGAATTTGAGGGAAAAGACTCGCAGAGCAGGAAACACCAGAAGGTGGTAGGGAGGTACTTCTGCACCGCAGACCCTAATTTCAGTGTAATCCTCAAACAGGTAACAATCCCCTGTACAATCTTCCTCGTCAAACTGCAACCATTCCTTCTTCTCAGGAAATATTCTAGGCAGAGGGCTGTCATCTATTATGGCGTAAACTATGGCCATGACCTCATTAATAAACCTTGCATACCCATTTCCCCCTAGCTGCGGACGAACAACAACATTCCACTCAAAGACAGTTCTAGGCTAGGCATTTGTCCTTGAAAGTCTTTCTAGACCTAGACTCTCAAACTTTTCAGCATGTTCAAATAGGAACAGGTAAAACAATAAGGAAAAAAACCTAAAAGAACCAATAGATGAAAACTCATGGAACTAGGTCTAGATAACGAAAGCTAGAAAAGAAGGAATATTTAATAGTGTAGCCTTCTGCATCATGAGCCATAGAAGAGCTATACCCTCTTTGGTCACCTTCTTGACCTCCTGAAGCACTAACAACCTTGAAATGAGTGCTAGGACCGACTGCGCATTGGTTCGGAAAGAGGACAAGGGCACAACATCCGTGGGTAGGAGAGCTGACAGGCGAGAATTAGAGAGGTGGCTGAGGAAGCTACTTTGTTGTTCCTAGGGTAAGTTAGAGAATTGAAATGAAAGGGAAACTTCAAAGAACTCAACATAAATTTGGATGTGAGGTTAGCGAATATCTCTCCTTATGAGTTCGGATGAAATATAAAAAATCTTGTTGCCTTGAGAAGAGAGGAACATGTCTCTGCGCTCGTCATAGGCTTCCCTGAGCCAACTAATGAACTCAAGAACCGGATATGTGGTCAGGGAGATTTGGTAATATAGACTCAATTCAATGACTCTGAACCTATCCTGACCCTTTAGATGATATTTGGACAACTCAGGCTTGATGTGGGCTACACTAAAACGGTCAAATGGGTCGTGAATTCGGGCATGGCGTCGATGAGGGGTCCAGGTCCAGGAACAACCCTGACCTCGCGAGTTTGTGGGGTTTCAGGCTCATACTTCTTGGTGTTCATTTTCCCCATGACCATTTGAAAATAAAAAATGGAAGGAAAATGGTGAGGTGAATAAATGACTGAATACCTGAAAACAGTGAGGAAGCCCAGGGGAAAGCAACGTGGGGGTTGAAAACGAGTTTTTTACCTGGTCTGGGAGTAAAATGAGATTATATTAGGCCGATTTTTACGGAATATGAGACAAGGGTGATATCTGTAGGGATAGCGTCATAAGGACACCGACAATGGGACACGTGGAGACATGTTATTGGCTGGGAGTAGCCAGGTAGGTGAAATCCATGTGCTGAGTTAAGCCAGGTACCAGTCTTCATACCGCCTCCCTAGACTTACCTTACCTTTTCTTACTGGCGCCAGCTATCTTTCTTGATCGGCCTACTTAGAACTCTGGCGAGGTTCACAGGGGCCTTATGATCCCTTCTTTCACCCCAAAAAAAGCTTGTGATTGGTCCACCACAAAGTGATGTCACCTTCTCTGGGGGCTTGCCTTTCTGCCTTACCGCTCTCCTTCGCAGCCAACGGAAAGTCCTTCCGACTCCCCTTATCCTTCATGGTTCCGTCATGAGGTCTTGGACCCGACCATTTTTCTTTGTTATGATGCCGGTCAAGTGTGGCATCCATGCTCATGCCTTAGGAATATTTTCCTCTCAAAGTCCTTTCTAACTTAACCCAACCATCCACCTTTATAAATCTTCTTGCATTTTCAGTTGGTCGCTCTTTTTCCTTGATGTATGAGGTGGCTAAACAAGAGGTAGGACGCATGCTTGGCATATATAAAAGAGAGGGTGAACCAAATAAATATCATAATGGTGGGGAAATAGCACACGAACAAGGTTTGGCGAATGTGGCCCTGTGGTTATTTATAGATCCAAGAAGCTATCCCTAAGGCCCCTAGAGCTCCCAGAGCTCATATTCCAACTCAAGCAGTACCCTCCCAATAGGGTCTATCCACGATTCCAATATTCTCATGGAAGATTAAGAATTTGACATTCCCCAAGGGCGTCGTGAGAATATTTGCAACCTACTCATCACTCCCAATGTGATCGAGCCTTACGGTGCCTCGCTATACCATGTTCCATATAAAAGTGGTACCTAATATCAATATGCTTGGATCGGTCATGGAAAGGGGTTCTCAGAAGGACGAATCCCACTCTGGTTATCACAAAGGATAATGGTGGTATCTAACACATGCCCAAATATCTCACTGAAGAGCTTTCTCAACCAACCAGCTTCACAATAGTCCATACTCACTGCAATGTATTCGGCCTCAGCGGTGCTCAAAGAAATCGATTTATGCTTCGTACTCATCCAAGAGATCGAAGTAGAACCTAGGGTGGAGCAACATCCAGATTTTCTTTTACGGTCCACCACACTTCTTGCCCAATCGACCTAATTATATCCAAGGAGCGTCATACTCCCAACATTGTATCTCAGCCCATGGTTGATTGTGCCCCAAAGATATCTCAATAGGTTCATGGCACCAATCTAGTGAATGTGATGAGGCTCAACCATATGTTGACTCAAATTTTTGATTGCAAAACATACGTCCGGATGTGAGTTCATTAAGAAAATCAAGGCCCCTACAAGTTATCGATACTTGTGGGATTTCCCATCTTGGGCCTAGTAACGCTTCCACACAACTTCTTAAAGTTGAGTTCGATCGGTGTTGACATAGACTTAGAGTCCACCATCCCAAATCTCTCAAGCAGCTTAACAACATATTTTCCTTGAGAAAGTAAAATCTTACCTGGCTTTTGCCAGACCTCCAAGCCTAGGAAATAGTGCATCAGTACTAGGTCCTTCATCTTGAACTGAGAAGCTAGCTCCCTCTTACATTGATGAATAATAGGGTCAACACCTATCAGGAAGAGCTTGTCCACATAGAGAACCAGAATGAGAGGCCTATCTTTATCTACCTTAAAATAAAGGTTTGGATCAACATCACTTCGAGTGAAGCCAAAATTCATCAAGTAGCTATCAATCCTCTTATACCAAGCTTTGGGGGCTTGATTTAACCTAGATAGGGTTTGATTTAACCTACATACATATGTGTCTTTATCTTGGACTTCGAACCCCAGAGGTTGCTTCACGTAAACCTCTTCCTTGATTGAACCATGTAAGAAAGCAGTCTTCACATCCATCTGATGGAGACTCTATGCTTGTGTTGCATTAAGGGAAATGATCGATCAGATGGTGGTGTAGCTGGAAATAGGTGCAAATTTATTGACATAATATATACCTTCCTTTGGAGGGAAGCCTCGGTAAACAAATCTTCCCTTGTACTTTTCAGCACTTCCATCAGTTCCATGCTTGATCTTGTAGAGCCATTTTTAGGTGAAAACATATTTTTCCTTTTGGTCTTGGGCCCAAATTGTAGACATCATTGTTCATAATAGAATAATATTATTTGTGCATAGCATCCTTCCAAATTTTATGCTTTCCAGCTTCTTCATATGTTCCACGCTCAATATTTCTCATGGCTACTAGGTACCCTTGGTACCTATTCGGCTTCTTGATTTCACGGAATGTTCCTCTTAGAGAAATATGTCTCTTGGCATATTGGCGAGTGTATCTAAGCCATGAGGGTCTCATTTTACTTAAATGAGGTGGATCAATAGGATCAATCTAACCCTAAACATCAGGCATTGGTTCATCCTTCGGTTCTTCTAGCTTGCCTACTTCTTCTTCTTCTTCTTTGTCTTCCTTTTAGCTAGGAAGATCCCTCACTTTCCCAAGTGAAACATCTTCATCGAAGGTGACATTGTGGAATATCTCTACTTCTATTTGACTAGGAACATAGACTGTATATGCCTTCGAAGTTTCACTGTAGCCCACAATTATTCCTTTATTCCTAGAAGCATCCAACTTGCTTCTCTTTTCCTTCAACACATGAAAATAAATGGGACTTCCAAAAACTCTAAAATGGGACACATCAAGCTTCTTACCAGAGAAAAATTCTTCTGGAGTTTTTGAGTCCAATGAAGAATGTGGGCATCTATTTTGAAAGTACACAGTAATGTTGGAAGCTTCTCCCCATAGAAACTTTGGAAGACCTTGGTCATAAGGCATGACACAGGAAGATTCCACAATGGCTCTATTATTTCTTTCAACAACACCAATTTTCTCGGAATATAAACAATAGTGGTATCCATCTTAATGCCAGATTCCCTACAAAATTCATTGAATTCATTCGACTCATACTTAGTTCCATTATTGATCCTCAAAATCTTGATCTTCTTCCCTGATTAATTTTCCACCAAGGCCTTGAAGGTACGAAACCAATTGAATGCTTCACCCTTTTTGAAGAAGTATATCCAAGTCTTGCGGGAGAAGTCATATATAAAGGTGATATAATACAACCATTCGCCCAAGGATGTTTTGGGCATCATACCAGATAGATCATAATGTACCAATTGAAAAATATCAGATTTCTTCATGACACTTGACTGGAGTGGACCCCTTGTGTGCTTTCCTTTAGCACAACCATGAAAAACACCTTCATTATCATCTTTGAACTCGGGCATCCCTGTCACCACCTTCCTTGCTTCGGAAAGGGATTTCTAATGAAGGTGTGCAAACCTCCAGTTCCATAGCTTGGTTTGAAGAGTTAAGTCAGATTTCATGGCCCCTAATGAACTTCAACCAACCTGATAAGTGTATCATCTCTAAAACCAATAATAAGATCCTCATTGCAGTTCTTCTTCAAAAATTTTATGTTTCCATCAATGTATGCCACCTTGAATCCTTTTTCTTCCATTGCCGAAATGGAAACTAGTTTATTCTTCAAATCAGGTATGTACAACAGATCTTGCAAGGAGAGGACTTGACCTTGAGTTAGATGAAGGGTCAAAGTCCCTGTCCCTTTCACAAGATAGGTGGCATTGTCTCCAAGAATAATCTCCAAATTAGTATCATTCTCAATCAAATCAACTAGACATCGAGGGTGATAGGAGGAGATGCAACAAAGAGGAAAGGTATAAGAATATATTCATTTTTCTTATAATCAAAAACATTGGATTCATCATACCTGGAATTCCTTGACCTCTTTAAAGGTTGATCATTTCCACTTCGATCGGAGGGAATGATCCTCTTCTTTGCATGAGTGTTAAAGGCAGTAGGGTCACCTCTATTCGCATTTGAGGGATGGTCTCTCTCCTTCGTTCTTGTATCCTCTTGATTAAATCTCGTCAACAATTCATTAAACTCAGGAATAACGTTATTATCAAGAATAGGAGTATTGAGTACATACCAATCATGGGGGAGTACTCCAAGAGAAATGAGAACAAGCTCTTGATTCAATAGCTAAGAGATCATTCCTAATTTCTGTGAGGCTCGTAAAATAGGTTGGAATGAATTCTTCATTTCCCTTCTTGATATTATTCAACTTGTTCTTGAAGAAAATAACTTTATTAACATTGCTAGCCTTAGACATGCTAACCAAATTATCGTACATCTCTTTTTATGTACCCAACATGGAGATATAAGCAACCAAGTGCTTATCAATAGAATCCCCGATGATCATCTTCGCCTTGACTTCCCCTTTTCTATACTTCGTATTTGTGGCAGCCGGTGCATTTGATGGAGGCTCATTTATCTTCCCTGCACATATTCCATGACTTCTTTACCTTCCAATACCAAATCCAAAGACATCCTCCACACATGATAATAATACTTATTAGTCATCTTAACATCACTCTTGAAACCATTGTATGTAGATGCCATTGGTTCTTGATAGGAAAACTTCTTCGGTGATTTATTTTAACACGAGCTTGGGCTTTGTCTTCACCTTTGCTTTGATACCATGTTAAATTTAGATAACCATGGTGTGTTCTATGCTTAAATCAATTTACTTCAATCTTTCTTATAGGCCCAATTAATATTAGCAATCACATAATCATTGAAAGTAAATGCTAATATAACGTAATAATAGATCGACAGAAAACAAGATAATATAATAAATCACAATTTACAATTATTCTTGTCCAACAAAGATAGAAAAAAATGTTTGTTACAACAGTCAATAAGATGCCCTAGCCAACGAAGACTTTGGCTGGTCAAAACAACTCTTCCAACCTCCAAGAGGTTAAGTCAAACAAATACAAGATCAACTTTCCTTCAATATCACACACACCTAATGAGACAGCTACCGAAAGAGTCAACACAGGTCAACCAAAGGATTTACGACATCCAGATTTTCAGCATCCAGATTTCTGACATCCATATTTAAGGTATCCATTTCTGGCATCCATATTTATGGCATCAATTTTCGGCATCATCCATATTTCCGACATCCAGATTTTCGGCATCCATATTTCCGACGTCTAGATTTTCTAGCATCTATTTCCAACATCCATATTTCTGGCATTCAAATTTCCAAAATCCATTTCCGACATCCATTTTGAACATCCAGATTTCTAGCATCCATTTCTGGCATCATCCATATTTTTGGCATCCAGATTCACATGTGGGAGAGAGAGAAGCCTCTTCTAAGTTGGACGAACCAATCATATCATGAGGAATTTGTGTGATGAGATGATGCGAAAATGAGCATAAAGTCTCTCCAATTTATATCCATCAATGAGGGTGTGTGACACATCTGTTGGGCTTCTGAGCATACATTATAATTCAGGCTGACCTTGGAAAATTTCACGTGTGGAAAATAAAATAAAAATATAAGTTCCGCTCATCTAAGAACGATTATCATTAGATAAAACTTGCACCTCTTCCAAATAGGGATCCCAAAAAATTATCATCTCGATCATATTAGGAATGCAACATGGATTTTGGACCTAGTTGCCCAAAATTAACAATAAATTTACAGTAGAAATTTCAGGAGAAACCCAAAGCAAACTCTAAAGTTCAAGAACTACATATAACAATATATTGCAGTACCCAAAAAGTAGTCCTGTTGGAAATCCAAATAGGGTGATCTTGCATGTTTTTTAAAAGAATGATAGAATAAAAATAACACCTGTAGGATATATGAACCGTGCATAACCCTATCGTATCGACTTCCAGAGGAATTATACAACCCTTCAGGGGAGCGGTTAGGATTTTATCTTAGTGCTGACTAATAGAAAAATATGAACTGTTGGGAGGTGCCAATTCATACCTGGAAGTTTGAATTCATTAGTCGCGCATCGAGAGCAGATACCATTCCCTTCTCATACCACAAAACTTGAAAGAAGAAGAATCTAGGTTAAGATCATTTGTGGTATCGTTAAGTAAATTTTGAGAAAAATAAACAAAGAAAAAGAGTTATGGAATTTAACGTGAGGCCTTTCGTCTATGTCGAACAACAACCAATGAGAAAACCATAGTAGAGGATTCGAATATTCAGGTAAGATACACATTCAGGACTATAAAAAAATCTTTCTAAACTACAACAACCAAAATTCTGAATAAATTATTATAAACCAAAGCTAATTACTTGTTAATAGTGTGGAGATATAGAGTGGAACATTGAATGCTTCCCTGGGTTGTAGAGCTCAGTTAGGAGTCAATCCAAAAGTAAATGACTATCGAAGTTGTGGTAACACATAAGGTAATGTTAGCATAACAGAGTCGAAACAAACCAGGATTTTCTGATCCATCATAGCCCAATCCAAAGTGGAGCTTGAGAGACATGTGTAACTTCTCAATAAAAAACCATCAGTGAAAACCATCAATAATATTCCGGGATTCCACCGAATCATTTCATACTGAGTCTCAATCGCCTTATGATCAACTGGTCAACCGGTTAAGGTGGGATTGGGGTCATATGGGTATTAAACCATAGCGATTATAATAAATAATTCATGGTATGTGTAATAAATAAAGACTCTTGCTGTGAATTCCAACTAGTATAATGCCTTTGAAGGTTTAAGTTTGATTTTGCAATATTGACATATGCTCCATTATGTTATAAAATATTTTTTTATGAATTAGACTCTGAAACATTAAGTTTGACTTTACAATATTGACATATGCACCATTATGTTATAGTATAATGTTTTATGAATTCGAATTAATCCTATCCATATGTGGATATATATAACCGAAAATAAGTCAATAAATCAAATTTGGTTATACACCCATATGGATTCATGCTTACTAATTATGTTATTTATTTATTTATTTATTAGTTATATGGATAATATGTTCTTGGTAATTTTAAGTTTGTAGGTATTTATGGTGGTTTTACATGTTACAAGTGGTAATCAAAGACATTGTTCCAACACTGTGACCTGAAAGGGAAATGGTAGTAATGATGAATGTGTTGAATTGTACACAGAGAATGAAAGCGGGAAACTAAAGTGCCAAACCTCAATGAGGTGGGGAGATGGAAGTGAGATTACAACAAGATAATTGGTGGGAACAGGTCCCATTCCAAATCTAGAAGCAAATCCATAAATGTGGATGCAGTTGGGAGTAAAAAGAAAACACCAAACCAACATGTTACTTGAAGAACAACAACACCAAATAGAGAGGCTACTTGAGACTATTCAACAATTGCAAGTTGAAATGATTCGAGTAAGGAAATATAACGAGAGAATGATGCATGAACAAGAAAATATTTAAAAAATCCTTTCAGATAGGCAAAAACATCCTACTTATCAACTTAGTCCTGAATATGAAACCCGGGATGAGGGAGAGCAACAATAATGTATCGAGGATAATACAGAATAAATTCATACATAGAGAAGTAATAGAAGCAGAGTTGACAATGAGGATGATTCAAGAAATTCCTGAGACCAAATAAAGACAAATAAACATTAAATGGAGTTGCAAGGGGTATTTACAAAGATCAAGCCCCAATTTTTTGATGGAGAAGTAGAGGAAGTTGCAGAATCCTGCATCATCAATATAAGGAAATACTTCCAAGTTTACAAATACAACAGTAATATCTAAGCTAGGTTAGCCATCTATTAGCTTCAGCGAAAAGCCACTTTATGGTGGGAAGAGGTCAAGACATTACAAGGGATAGAAGAACATATTGTAACTTGGGAGGAGTTCCAAAGGCACTTTAAGAATAAGTACTTGACAGAACGATTTTATGAGGATAAGGTTAAATAATTCCATTATTTAAGATTGGGGAAAATGAGTATGGATAATTATGAAACTAAATTTACATCTTTACTAAGATATGTTCCTTATCTTTGGGAGGAAAAAGCTAAAGTGCAACACTTTCTGAGGAGTCTCCATGTGTTCATGAAAGAGAGAATAGAGTTTGATAGTCCAAAAACCATGGATGGAGAAATCTAGAAAGCTTGGATATGATATCAGCAAATGAGGAAAAATGGAGACACCACTAAAATTGGTTTGAGAAGAAGGGTCAGAATAATTTTTAGAATTACATAGGTACTAGATCTACAAATTTTAGAAGCTCACATAAGACTCCTTAAAAAAAATAATTTGGGAAAAATAAACAAAAACCAAAACGTAAAGTGGAATCTAGGCCTAATGAGGCATATAGCAAGTTGAAACCCAGTCAATTGCAGAAGCATCCTTGGACTGTTGGGGTTGTGGAGAACCCCACTACTACAAAAATTTTCCCCGTCGTGACAAAACTAAGCACGTTGCTAACCTGCAAAAAACATCAACAGTTGGGGAGGTAGTGAGGAGAATGCTCAGGATAAATGTTGAATTGGAAGACCACCAAACGGATTATCAACCTACTATAATTGAGCTTGAAGGCAAGATATTTAATAAATTTGTATCTATTTTAGTAGATCTTAGTGCAAGTCTAAGTTACATCAACCCCAACATAGTAGAAAATTGTTTTTTTCAAACCAAAATTTTTTAAAACCCCTGGTTGGTACAATTAGAAACTGGAGCCAAGAGGAGGGTGAGTTACAAAGTACCAATTTGTGCTATTGAAATAGGGGATCAACACATAAATGCATAACTTGATATCTTACCATTGGGGTCTTATGATTTGCTGCCTCAGATGGATTAGTTGGAAGGACACTAGTATTTAGTAGTTTATAAGAAGAATTTTATCAATTATCTTGCTCAGGATGGTTCTCATCAAGAGATCCAAGGAATTAGGAAACCCATGAGGTTACGTCCCACTACCACCTCTCAATTGGGGAATTGCATCTAGAAACATTGTATGATTTATGTGGTTCAAGTGGGGTATTCCAACTCCAAAGAGAAGACTCCAGGCTTGGAAAGCATACCAATAATTTAGGAATTTATTGAAGTATTTCCGAAAAATATATTGGAGCTACCTTCAAAGCATGATATTGATTTTACCATATAATTAATTCTTGGAGCAGCACCAGTATCCAGAGCCACTTATCACATGAGCGTGCCTGAGTTAACCAAACTTAAAATGAATCTTCAAGAAGTACTTGAAAAGGGATATATTTGGCCCATTGTACCCCCTTGGTGAGCTCCAGTGTTGTTCGTAAGAAAGAAGGATGGCACCTTATGAGTGTGCATTGATTATAAGAAACTTAGTAAATTGACCATTAAAAATAAATAACTTTTTCCTCTGATTAACGACTTATTTGACCAAGTCAAAGGTAAAAAAATTGTTTCTAAAATTGATTTACGATCAAGATATCATGAGATTTTGGTAAAGGATGAAGACATATGTAGAAAAAAAATTCGAACTCATTACGGACATTATGAGTTCGTGGTTCTACCTTTGAGATTGACCAATGCACCTGCGACTGTTATGAGTTTAATGCATGGTATTTCTCATCCCTACCTAGATAAATTTGTTTTAATTTTTATAGACGATATATTGATTTATTTGAGAACTATGGAAGAGCATAAGGAGCACCTATTTGTGGTATTGAAATTATTATGGGATCACCAATTATATGTGAAATTTCATAATTTTTATTTTTATAAGGAACATATTTAGTATTTTGGACATTTCATTTGATCAGAAGGAGTAATGGTTGAGCTTTAGAAACTCATGACCATTATGGACTGGTTGGTACCCAAAAATGTAGCTTATATATGCTCATTCATGGGTCTAGTAGGTTATTACCGACATTTCATTGAAGGATTCTCTAAAATTGTGTACCTCATCATGTCCTTACAGAATAAGGGAAGAAGTTTTAATTGGACTAGAAATTGTCAACAAAGTTTCGAAAAATTAAAACATTTATTGACTGTTGCTCCTACACTAAATATTGTTGATCTAAATAGGGAATTTTTAGTTTGTACATATGCATTCCAGGAAGAGGTGGGGACACTATTAACATAATATGGGAAGGTGATTGCATATGAGTCATGAAATCTGAAGGAACATGTGTAGAGATATTTTGCTTGCGATTTGGAGTTAATTATTGTGATTCATGCACTAAAAGTATGGAGGAATTACGTTTTTGGAAAAATGTTTCTATTAAAAACTAATCATAGCAGTTTAAAAAGTTATTTCAAATAACCCAACTTAAATTCCCTTCAATCAAGATGGAGTGCCTTCCTTAGCGAGTTTGAATTTGAAATCCAACACTTGAATGGCAAGGAAAGTCCTATTGCAAACACACTAAGTATGAATATACATTGCATCTATGAACTTTTTTATAATCATATAGAATCTAAATTTCAAGAAAAAATTAAGGAAGCTTCCCAACAAGACCCTGAATAAAATTTTCTATGGCAGCAAGCACAATAAGCTAGCATCCAAGGAAAACAATCTGAGTATGAGGTGAGTGATGAGAAGTTGTTAAGCTTTAGAGGAAGAATATATATTCCTAACTATATTTATTTAAAGAAAGTGTTTTTAGATGAATTCCATAGGAGACCTTATCCTTCCCATCTGAGATATCAAAAAATATTTTCAACAATTAAAAAAGATTATTTTTTGCTCGCGATATGCAAGGATATTGTTGAGTACTTAACAAAATGCATGGAGTGTCAGCAATTTAAAGTTGAACATTAACACCCTGTTGATATTCTGCAACCCATACCCATACCAAAATGGAAGAGGGAGGTTATCACACTTGATTTTATCACCGGATTACCTAGATATAAGAAGCATAATGAATCAATAATGGTAGTCATAGATAAGCTCAGTCAAATAACCCATTTTATTCTAGTGCAACGTACTTACATGAAAGTTCAAATTGTTGATATTTTCATGAGGGATGTGTTCCGATTACACAATATTTATAAGATATTTGTCTCGGACAAAGACGTAAATTTTACTTTTGCATTATGGAAACTTCTATTTAGAGGTTTGGGAACTCGAAATCATACAACCCATAAATGGATGGAAAAAATGAACATGTGAATCAAGTATTGGTAGACATGTTACAGATGTACGTTAGGAAACAACCCGGTAAGTGGGAAGAGTATTTATTTTTGGTAGAATTTGCATATAACATTGCATATCATGAATTAATAATGATGA